>QEPC01005340.1:6204305-6238977 GCA_003113815.1 Sphenodon punctatus
CCCATGTGGGTATTGACCGTAGTGAACATCTGGCACCCGCGAAACAGACGTTCAGGGTGCTTTGGCCCCACTGCGGAATTGACCGTGGTTCACTGTGGTTGAGCGTGATCTCGTAACGTCTGAAAATACCCAATGAAATAGTTTTGTTTTGTTATTATGAGTTAATAGGAAAAATCTGAAAAACACTTTCACCTGTAACTTTTTAAAAAAATAATCTGATTTGGATGAAACGTCAATCCCACAGAACAAATCCTCTCTTAGGTCTTTCTCCCTCTCTACCGGCATATTTATTAAGACTAGAAGTGGGGTTGGACTCCATTTCTACTAAAATACTAATACGTCCCCTAAAGTATTGGATTAAGATTATATCGCACACACCTCTTCGTCTGACTAAACTTTGCCTACTCGAAGATATGGCTTGTGAACCATCCAAACAATCTCCCTGGCTGACCTTTATTTTTATTACCCTGAAAATAGCAGATGTAGGTGAATACATATCCTGGGCTATTAATGGACAGCATTTATTTACCCTCAAAGAACAGGCCCTTATGATCTAGCGTGTTCAGGATATGGCCAGACAGGATGATTTTGCTGCGGCATGATTTTCCCCATTAGCCCCTTTGTATATTTTAGTGAAGTTTTCCTGGAGATTGGAAAGTTATCTCAGGTTCAATTTAATTGGAACCTGCAGAGGACCTTAACTCGCCTAAGGCTCGCTCAGATGCCTACAGCAGGCTTAAAAGGCTGCAGAACTAAAACTCCTCGATCCCTCCAATGTTGCCCAAAGTGTCCAGATAGTATCAAAGACCTGGTTCATTATCTATTGGATTGTCCCTTATATTCTGGTGTGAGGGACCAATTTATTCTTCCTTTCCTGCCAGCACTAACTGCCTTTTCACAGCAGGAGAAAGTTGTCTAGCTTCTTTAACAGAACTATGACAAATTCTCAATCAGGTTACCTCTGTTTGCATACAAAGCAGAGGAAATATGTGCTGGGTATGTTTCTTCATTAACTAATACGTACGGTTGTTGTGCATACCTACAGAATGATATGGGTTCTCTGCTCCTTCTGAGTTGTTTTTCTCTCCCCTTGTACGCTAAAGGATAGAACTATTTTATTTACAGAACTCTCAGTTAAGCAAGTCTTAGAATTCCCTTGGCTGTATGACTGTAGACAACTTTGACCTGTCTGCATTGCTGATACTTTCTTTTATTATTTGATAATCTTCTGTATCATGGAATTTGAATAACCTGTTAACCCTGTTTTTTTATTTAATAATTTTTTGTAAGATGGAATATGGCTTTAAACTGATTCCTAATAAATGATGATGATGATGATGAGTTGGATGGATGGATGAAATGTGGCCAACAGAGGGAATTACGTATTCCAAATATCGAAAGGATTGGATAAAGGGATCTGATTTGAAATTTGTTATTTTACAAAAAGCTGTGTACACATTCCTGGCTGTAATGTCTTTGTCTCTCATCTGATTTGGATGGAACTTGGCAATATTATACCCCTCTCCAAGGTTATTATCTCTACCAAATTTCAGAAGGATTGGGTAAAGGGTCCTGATGTTATAAGCAATTTACTTGTAAATGCATTTCTGGCTGTAACATTTTTCTGTCCATCCATTTTACATGAACTTTGGCAGGATTGTATCTCAGACCTTGAGGATCATCTATGAGAAATTATAGAAAGATTTGAGAAAGGGTCCAAATTGTATAACCAATTGAATTTTCCCTCTTAAAGACTTTTGTTATTCAGGTAAATAGCACATGCAGTGCCATTCAGAGACAGGCATGGCAGGGGGGAGGGGGAGCAGCCCAACAGACTGACAAACACATTCACTGGCCAATTACTGCATGCTTCCACCTTTACAGGACCAATCAGTGGTGGCTTCAAGGTGGGCATAGAGGGTAAATTAAGCTGCTGTTCTTTGGGCCTGCTCTTTGTCTGTGGTTAGTTCTGGCTTTGGTCAGAGCATTTTTTCAGACTTTGCTGGCAGGCTTTGTGTGTGTGTGTGCTAGAGCTCACTGCAAGAGTTCAACTAGCCACATAAATCCAACCCCTACATACCTGGGTGCTACCCAACAACCTCCTGCCCCCTCCTGGGGCGTTCTCTGCAAGTTGACAGACACCCCCATGCACCTGGGGTGCCCGCCCACACTGAAGATGACAGATATATCCTCTGGCCAGTTGGCTTGACATTTCAAAGACACCCTGGCTGGGGCAGAGATGTGATTGTCTCTGGTGACAGGAGGGAGGGAGGGGTGCCCAAAGTCCCTTTCTTGTCCCTGGGCCCATTCCAACCTAGCTACGCCTCTGCATATTAGGGCTAGTGTACAAAAGATGGAACAGAAAGAAGACAGGCAACTTCTCTATCATGCTTCTGCCTCTACCTGGATATAAGTGGAGAAAGGTTTTTTTGTTTTGAGGGGTCCTGCAGAAGATGGGTTTCTTGGGTGACAATGAGAAGGACTGTGTAGAATAGATTAAATGCATGCACACATCTGCTGATGCTCCCTCTGAAGCAAGTGCAGTCATGCAATGTCCTCAAAGTTGTAACTTACTTAATGAGTAGAGAGGAAGATATTGGGGTGGATTTGAAAGTCAGCAGCTATATCAAAGTGTTTCTTACATCCTTTCTTATCAGGCTTAGTAATAACAAATCTAAGTGTTGTATGTATAGTATGTGCAGTTGTGTACTTCAGTTCACTACACATTACATCAGTATTTTGCTTGTGTATGAAACAGCACCAATATCCAATGACTGACTCATGCAAGTTTATCAGAGGGTGGGAAGGTGTGTGCAAGTTATTCTCAGGAACCAGCCAGAAGTATTTTTCTCCTGTTACTGGCTGCTAGTGAAAGATAAGGGTGCTTTTCTAAAGAACCAAACATTCTAAAGTCTACCAAACATTCCAGGTAGAATTTAAACTAAAAACAGAACATATGGTTTTAGCATGTTTGGTACTTCTGACTAGAAAGCTGCAAAAGCTATTAATAATATTAGTTTTATGGAATTACATAAAGCCATAATAAAATATATTCATAGTGGGTACAATCCTAGGGGCTGCTTATGCCAGCCCCTGCTTGTGCCAGAGGCAATGAACGCACGAGCTTAGGCGTGTAGGTGCCCCGAGCGTGCAGCTAGTTGCGCAAGGCAACGGCACGCCCCCACTGATGGAACCCCCTGAGCCCACACACTCCGCAGCTCAGGGGATGGAGCAGGCATGGCTCCTGTTCCATCCCCTGGGCTTCAGAGTGTGTGGGCTTGGGGGATCGCATTGAAGGGGGTGCGCCATTGCCCCACGCGGCTAGCTGCACGCTTGGGGTGCCTGCGCACCTGAGCTTGCACTGGCCAGTGGTGTTGTGCATCTGCTGCCGGCGTAAACCAGCGGCAGGATTGCACCCAAATGTCTCTACACAAATACATGAAGTTTCACATAATGCTTCACTCACTAAACAACATGGTCTTAATCAACAGTGTGCATTGTGTTTATTGTGGTGGTACTTACAATGGCAGGACATTTTTAAATGTATGAAGACGTAGGAAAAGATCCCCACAAGTCCCTAGAAAGTCCCCAGCAGTAATTTCAAAATTTCCCAGCAGTAATTGCCCTTCCAGATAAAAATGCACACTGGATAAACCAGGGATCTCACTAAGGTGTTTGACTTGGGAGTTCACTGTAGTCAGATAGGAGATGTGAACCTGATACAGAAGTTTACTCCCAGCAACATTTTATGAAAAATTCTTTCAGAAAATTAGTCATGTTAGATGTGTCTAACATTTCAAAAAATTAAATTAGGCATTCAACATTAATCGGTAGCCTATAACAGAATTTTACAGAAAAAATATTTAATAATTAGAAACAATGTATAGTTATTATACTTGTCAGATTCCTATTTTCATTTTTAAAAAATCATTCTAAGGTATTAAAAGAACATATTCAGCATCAATTCATCTGTAGACATATAGGCTGAATGTTTCAAGATGTGGGATAAAAGTGCCCTTTTGACTTCGATCCCCACCAGTAAAAATTCCTTTAGACATATCTCTGCACAATAATATTCTTTCTGTGCTCCCATTAAGATGATTTGGTAACACAGCCACGGCCTGAGGATGTTGCCTAATTTAATGAACAGTAAGTTTGTTTCTCGTTCTAAAGATCATCAAATTGTCCACATGATGCAATATATCTGTACTCTGGATTGCCTGTAACTGCTTGTTGTAAACAGTAGACACGCCAGCCTGCAGTACTGTGAAAATAGAAGTCTTTTTGTGTTCAACTCATTCAGCTGCTCTTTTAAGAATACTCACAAGTTTGAATTAAGTTGAATATGTTAGTAGAACTTTCCATTTACTCCAAGGGGTGTGTGATTAATGCCTCCCTTTGGGAGGGCAGGGTGCTGAACTACCTTAAAGAGGCGGTGGTTCGGCCCCTGCTTGACTCACTTGCTGGTTATTGGCCTAATGGCCTGATTCTAACCTTCCCTTTTCAGGGAAGGTTACTGAACGGGTAGTGGCTCGGCAGCTGCAGGAGTATCTAGACCAACTCAGTTTTCTAGATCCTTCACAGTCCAGCTTTCGTCTGGGCTATGGCACTGAGACTGTGCTTGTGGTTTTGGTTGAGGACCTCTGCCGTGAACTGGATCAGGGCCGCTCAACCCTGCTGATTCTATTAGATCTGTCGGTAGCGTTTGATACAGTTGATCATAAGATATTGGGGACTCGCCTGCAGGACCAAGCCAGGGTGGGCAGGACTGTTCTTGAATGGTTCCCCTCATTCCTGGCCTGAAGAACTCAGCGAGTGGTGCTCTGGGATAATTTTTCATCCCCCCTGGACTTCTCATGTGGAGTCCCGCAGGGTTCCATTCTGTCCCCTCTCCTGTTCAATGTGTATATGCAGTCGTTGGGCGAGGTCGTAAGGAGCTCTAAAGTCTGGTGTCATCAATATACTGATAACACCCAGCTCTCTCTCTTTTTTTCTTCATCTGACCTGGACCATGCAGTCTCAGTGCTCACATGATGTCTGGTGGCTGTGGGGGGCTGGATGAAGGCAAGCCGACTAAAGCTGAATACTGACAAGACAGAGGTGATGCTAATGAGGAATGCGATGGGTGTGATGTTCCCCTTCATTGACGGGGTTTACCCCTCATTGGTTCCCCAGGTTTAGAGTCTAGGGGTGCGCCTCGATGCGCAGCTGTGCCTAAATGCCCAGGTTGGAGCTGTGGCGAGGAGCACTTTCTGCCAATTACATCTGGTGCGACAGCTTAGATCATATATCTCAGAGTCCGACCTGGCCACTATCAATCATGCTTTCATCACCTCACAACTGGACTATTGTAACACACTCTACGTAGGGCTACCCATGGTAATGGTTCGGAGACTGCAGCTGGTGCAGAATGCAGCGGCCCATCTCCTTACAAGGATGGGCCACCAGGAACATATTACAACAGTGCTCCGTTCTCTGCACTGGCTGCCTATAATCTTCCGGGTCCAATTCAAGGTTCTGGTTCTTACCTCTAAAGCCCTACATGGCTTGGGCCCCATGTATCTGCAGGATCGCTTCACTCCCTGTGCTCTGGATCAGGCCCTGTGATCAGCCAGGATCGCCCTTCTTGGAGTCCCCCGGGTTTTCCAGGGGGCAACTACGGAGAAGCCGTTCTCGGTGGCCACGCCAAGGTTGTGGAACTCACTCCCAGCAGAGCCCTGAGTGGCCCCGGAACTCTCCCCTTTTTGACATCATTGCAAAACCTGGCTGTTCCATTGGACCTTTGGCAAGGGAGATGGGTGAGGGTGGGTCGTTATTTAGTTTCAGGGGCAGGGTATTTATTTTTATGTTTTTTGGCATCCCCCTCTTCTCTTGGTGGGATGCTTTCCCCCTCTTTTCCCTTTTATAGTGTTTTATATAGATTTTATATGTATTTTATATATTGTAAGCCACCCCGAGCTGCCTTGGCAGGAGGGGCAGGATATCAAATGTTTTAAAATAAATAAATAAAATAAATAAGATTTGCCAGTATTCATAATGGCATTATACACTTCCAAAAAATAATGAAAATTTCTAAATTTAATCAGAGAACTTTTGCTCTTGCTCAAAGTACTAGCGTATGATGAGACAATTAAGGTATACTGGAACAGGATCTGCATTCACACTGAAACAAATGGATGTTAACTTGGGCTGAAACTCGATTTTTACTTTTTCTTGGTTACCACCGAGAATCGCGATTCTTGTCTCATTTTAAACAAGAAAATTGCCATAACTGAGAAAATTGCTGTCTCTCGACAATTCTCAGTCAAGAATCTTTTCTCAAATTACCGTTTACCAGATTATCGTTTACCACTGGATTACCGGTTACCAAGTTACCGTTTGCCTGGGTTGTTGGTTACCATTTACCGGGTTGTTGTATACTGGGTTGACTGTGAGTCAAATCCAATAACCAATAAACATGGTAATCAGTAAACCAATAACCAATAAATATGGCAATAAACCAATAATAAATAACAAAACCAAATAAGCAATAAACCAAAAACCAATAAACCAATAACTAATAACCATAACCAATAAGCCCCCCCCCCAAAAAAACAAACCACCAATAAACCAAAAAACATGGTAATAAACCAATAAACACAGTAATCCAATAAACCAATAAACATGGTAAATGGCAAATCACAGTAACCAGTAAACATGGCACACGGTAAATCGCAATACCGATACAACTGATAAACGGCAAAACCCCATAGTAAATGATAAATGGTAAATTGCGGTAACTGATAAATTGAGTTTCATTTGAGATCTTGATTGGGGTTCGAAAAAGCTGTGAAATCTCAACAGCAATTATCGATTCCTGCAAAATTATTGCAAGAATCAATTTAATTCTCGTTTCTGTACGAGTGTTAACTAATGAGCCGTTAGCCCTCTGGGTTAGTCTGTGCAGTCCCCACTCATATGTTTAGCGTGTCCAACTTAATAAATGGGCTGGTCTTGGTGTGCGTCTTTCGTGCACTTGCAGACAGCCCCCACTGGCAGCATAAGTGTGAGAGTGAGAGCGGAGAGAGAGGCAGGAAGCGGTTGCTCCTCTGAAGTTCTAGAATTTCCACCCACAACTTTATGGTGTTGGCGGACCTGTGCGCTGCACACAACCTAACTCACAGGATGCGGATACATGGGTGTACGTTAATCTGCATTAGCCAGCATTTGTCCACATGGCAGGCTCCACATTCTCGGTGACCATACCATGAGTAGCAGCTGCAGTTCCAGTGGGTGGTGACCCTGTGTCCAATGGGGGCAAACACCTAATAAACGGGCAAGTGGAAACCCACCTGGTGTCGGCTAATGCAAGCTCACATTGCATTTGTTAACATCCATACTGAATCTTCATTGACAGTGAGTAGGTGCCCAGATGAATTTTTTTCCTTATACTGGAATGTGTAAATTGCAGCTACAGTTATAGTAAATCTCATAGTAAAGTTACTGAAGGGGTGTGTGTGGAAGTGACAATTGTAAGAAGATACTACTATACATCATGTGCTAATGACTTGTTATTCTATGAATATATCTTACATTAAATATATTAACACTCTTGTATATTTTTCCTCTGCATGTAACTTACATGTTCACATCCCAGCATGCAAAAGACTTAAATATGTGCTGAAATTTACTCTGTGAAAAATTCTACCAAATTCCTACGTGCATAAAGTTAAACAAGTACGTGTTCACTGCATCCAGGTCTCAGTCCTGTTAAGTGTTCACAGAATTAAAGGGTGAAAACAAACAAGACAGTAGCCCTCAGTACAAGGCACCTGCTCCTCAGTTTCGTGGCCGTCAGCTGCTCCAGATGGGTCGTCCAGAGAAGGTCAGTGATTCAGTGTGGGCTAAGACTCACCCAGCCAAGGTAATCCAGGCTAATGTGCACCCTCCCATCTGTTATACCCTGCACAGCGTGGCTGCAAGGCGAGGTCCGAGGATCGGGCCTTGAGTAGCATGCTCACCCAAGCTGCTCAACAGCTGATCGGGGGGCCCTGGAGGAGCACGCTCACCCAGCCTGCCAAACAGCTGATCGGAGGGGCCCAGAGGAGTGTGCTCACTGGGTCAGCCAAACAGCTGATCAGTTCACAGGCTCACTTGGCCAGCCAAGCAGCTGATTGGGGCTTGCTCATTGGGGTTTGCCAAACAGCACACACCAAATAACTGATTGGGAGGGGGGGCAGAGGAGTGCGCTCACCCAAGCCAGGTGAGCACGCTTCTCTGCCTCCCCAATCAGCTGTTTAGCACACACACCTGGGTCGGGTGAGTGTGCTCCTCTGGGCCCCATATCAGCTGTTTGGCGCATGCACACAGGACAGGTGAGTTTGTTCCTCCAACCGCCCTAATCAGCTGTTTGTCGGGCCACAAAAGCGAACTCCTCCACCCCCCAATCAGCCGTTTGGCAGCAGCTCCACTTGGGAGCCTGAAACTGCTGAGCAGCAGAGGTCCAGGAGTCCTGTCCCATGTGAATGGCTCCTTGGCTGACCCGTGGTGTGGGGGGACTTGTAATAGCAGCCCCCCCCCCCTGGATACCACAGAGAGGGCTGCTCATTTGAACTGTCCTTCCCACCAGTCCAAAGTGAGGTGGCTGCAGTTACCCTCCCTGGAATGACCAGGGGATTCGTCTCACCCCTGTCTTGTTTGTTTTCACCCAAAGTCTCAGTTCTGCTCCCTCCAGCAGGATGGTTGTGTAGGTCAGTTATATATTGTCACAATCTAGGATGGTCACAAAGAAGACACATTACAAACACCACTTACCCAGATGTTATGTTAGCTGGTGCAATAATTTCATTAGAATTCACACCGGAAGGAGACTCTGTATTTACAACAAATAATTTTATAGTAGGATTCTTAGCTCATGCCTAGAGAAAATAGAAATTTGAAGACAATCTTTATTTCTGCAAAATGCTAAAAGAAATTAAGTTTAACCATCGTCATCCTAAATGAAAAGCAGTTCTTTAAACTGCAAATGATAGCAAAGAAACTGTAAATTGCAGCAGTAATGATAAAAGAGTAACATGAAAGTTAGACTGTGGGAAATAAATAAAATGTACACTAGCAAAACAAGCTCTGTTCCACACCTACTGAATTTAACTACCATGCTCAAAGTGGGATCCCTAAGGTTACTCATTAGGCATACTGCTGATAACAGCTAATCCAGTATGCACGTCACCCAAAGAGGTTTCATCTGTTACACCTACATTCTTCTTTTGGGTAGGTCCTACTATTTCTTTACTCAGTGCCCTGCACTGTCTTTAGATCTCTGATTTGCAAAGTGCTGGACTACCACAAGCCCCATTCTCCTCAATGGGGTTTGCACCAGTGCATTCTTTTGAGGGCTGGCGCCTAAGAAATAAATTTCCTTTTCACCCTGTACCAGCAGATGAAACTCTAATGGCAGCACAACTGGTTCTCTTTGGAGGAAGAACATAAGAATGGCCAGTTGATCTGTGACTATGACACCCAGCAACCAGTAACATCTCATCTCTAGGAGTAGAAGGGATACACTTTCCATGAAGGAGAACTGTCCTTCTAATGTGTGTGCAGCACACCTATGTAATGTGTATTTACCTGGCGTTTACACTGAGAATGCGTGATCATATAAGAGCATTTCTTCCCCCTTCCATATCTGCACACCATCTCACAATCTTTTTGGAGAAATAACAAAACCTTAAATCACGCCCCTCCCCCCACCCTTTGAGATAATAAAAATACTTGAACATTGCCAGATGCTGTTGACTTCAGCAAGAGTAATCACAGCAAGCTGTTGAGGGGAGACATACAATATTTTCATTAGCAGGAACTGATTAAATGAGACTATTCTCTTAGTCAAATTGCTGAACAACTATGTTTAATAAATAACACAGACCTTGGGATACGGGAGTTTAATGGTCTTTGGATACTGCAGCGTGTCTTCCGCATAAAAGGAATACTCCATAACAGGAACTTCTGTATCATTAATCTCTGCATATGCTAAAAAAATGCCATTTGGAGACCACCATAGAGCAGAGTGGGTGCCAAACATTTCCTCTGAAAGAGATGCAAATGCATTGTTTTGAAGTAATAACTGCTAAGGTGGCTCCTGCATGTGAAATATTGTTCTTGTTTTTTATAGGTTTATGCAGAAGTTGAGCAACTGAAATGTAGTCTATTTGCCAAGACTAGAATGAGACAATAAAATGCAAAACTAAATAAAGCCCTTTTATGTGGATACACTAAGCATCTGGCTTTAATAATAAAAGAAATTGTATTGGGTTCTAGTCCTGTAATTTATCATAAATCATTCCCATTAAAAATGAATGTAATGTAACAAGAAATCTTTGTTGTTTTAGGATTTATAAAATCCCCAAATGAACCTTCTCCCATATATCCAAGTCCAAAGGAAATAAAGTGGAACTAGTACTAACTACTAATTTAAATCTAAAGCCAGGCATTGCAAAACTTAATTTACCTTTCTGATTTAACTCACTTGGTGCACATATGCAACACACTACATTGAAATCCTACAGAAACTGACACCTCATGGAATCTCACTTAGTTCACTGCTATAACTTCACCAAGATTGCACAGTAGAATTTAGAACAATATATAGTAGGCCACTGAATGGAATGGGCAATATTAAAACCAAGCAAATATGTCATCACTGAAGTTAAGGCTTAATGTAAGCTCCCAAATTTTTGAAAGCTAAGTCTGCCTTGAGGAAAATGTAAACACTATATCAATTAATGTCTATGCTTTATAACAGATTTTTTTTTTCTTTACGAGGGCAGCCAGGTTGAATCGATAAGGTCTAGGAATGAGGACAGCTGGATTTTATTCCTTCTTCTGTTACAGATCTATTGTCTGACATTAGATAAATCAATCTACTTCTCAGTGACTTATTTTCTTAGCTATCAAGATAATAAATGCTACCTTCCATGGGGAAGTGCTTTGAGAGCCAGGGTAGCCTAGTGGATAAGGTGTTGGCCTATGACCCAGGAGACCAAGGTTTAAATCCTGTCTTAGCTATGAACTCACTAGGTGGCCTTGGGCAAGTCACTCTCTCTCAGCCTTGGCTCCCTACCCGTAAAACAGGAACAGTATCTCACAGGGTGATTGTGAGGGTGATGTAGCTAAGAACCATAAAGCACTATGAACACTAAAAGTGCTATATAAATGATAAATAATAACAACACTGATTAGATGTGTCATATAAGAGCTAAATGCTTGAATTTTATTTGAGCTGGTCTTTCTTCCCTCTTATCATTTATTTTCTTCTTCTAACAAGAATACAAAAAATAGCCAGTTTCTACATTACCATGTAATATAAAATGTATTTGCATATAGTTACCTTCGTAAACCCAGTCAGCTAGCCCATTAAAAATTATATTTTCTTTTCCATTTTTGGTGATCTGCACACTGGGTGCCCCTGGCATTTCTTTTATATAAATATTATTGTTCCAAACATATGCCTACAATTAAAAAAATTTACACTAAGTGTTAGAATGCAATGACATATGGTATGATCCACCGTTAGCCCCAGCACAAATTCAGTTCACTTCAGTGAGGTTTCTGATAGCACTAAATACTAGCACCACTGCTAAGCACAAAGAGAAGAAAGTCCATAGCTTAGTCTCCTTCCTCTGTACATCCCAGCATATCTTGCCTTTTTTGTCTGTCTTTCAGATGTACGGACCGTCCTTGATAACTATATTTTACAAAGTTCTGTTTTTATTCTGTTTTATTTATTATTAATTATTTAGTGAGTGGCCTGGACATGAAGTGCTATATTGAAAACAGACTTGTTATTAAGATATAAATTAAGGCCACAATCTTGAAAATACCTATGAGCTCCTAAGTATTCTTGAGGCTTTCCAAAGTTATAAGTAGTTTCAAGATCTCAGGTTTACTTTTTTCTCCTTAATATTTGTCTTATTTCAACTGTCTTACAATGAGAACTGCAAGACCTTTCATAAAACATCCAAAAGGGTGTTGTTAGTTTTCCTGTCATGTTTAAAAAGGTGTTACATTGTTCATGCTGCACTTTGAAAAACCTTTATAGCAGGCAGGATGCTGCAATGCAAAGTAAAAAATGGAAAGCCCTATTCAGCTCCCTCTGCCCCTGTGATGGGGCTATTTAAATAGGGGTGAAATAAGCAGCTGAATTGCTGCTCGTAAGTGTTCCTCACTATGTTGAGTACCGGGATCATCCCAGTGCAAGTTCTTGGTGAGAAACATTTTTTTTAAATTCACTGTGCATGCGCAAGGGCTGCCGCCCTTGACCAAAATGGCAGTGATAGTATCACAATTTTGGTTAAGGGAAGCAGACTGTGCATATGCACAATTGCCGTCCTTAACCAAATTGGTGGTGATGCTCTTGCCCCCATTTTGGTTAAGGGCAGCAGCCATTTGCACGTGCACAGTTGAACAGGTGGCTGCTCAGCAGCTTCAGGGGCATCTTGATCTGATAGGATGAAGCTCAGCTGTTCTTCGTTACCTCCTCAGTGCCGCTACTAGCTGGCCCAGCTGAGGCATCCCAGGCACTTCATTTTATTTATTTACAACATTTTTATCCCACCTCTCCTGCTCATGCAGCTTGAGGTGGCTTACAACATAATATATGAAAATATCATTTAAAAATCATAAAAATAACATATATAAAATCCATAAAACAACTCAAAAGGGAGATAGCATAAAATACAAAAAAGCCTACCTCCCTACCCCACACCCTACCCACCCTTCACCCATCTCCCTCACCAAAAGCCTGGTGGAACATCCAGGTCTTGAACTGACGTCAAAACGAGGCACGGTCCAGGGCCACCCGGGCCTCCACTGGAAGGAAATTCCACAGCCTAGGCACAGCTACCAAGAATGCCCTCTCCATCGTAGCCCCCTGGACCACCCAGGGGACATCCAGAAGGGTGTTCCCGGCAGACCACAGGGGTCGATCCTGGACACAGATAGTGAGGCAATCCCACAGATAGGTGGGGTCTAGATGGTTTAGGGCTTTACAGGTAAGTACCAACACCTTGAATCGGGCCTTGAAGACTATAGGCAACCACCAGTGCAGAGCACAGAGCACTGGTGTAATGTGCTCACAGTGACTCATCCCTGTAAGGATACGGGCCACCGCATTCTGCACTAGCTTTAGTCTCCGGACCATCACCAAGGGTAGCCCCATGTAGAACACGTTACAATAGTTCAGTCTTGAGGTGATGAAGGCGTGGCTGACAGTGGCCAGGTCGGAGTCCGAGACATACAGCTGAAGCTGCTGCACCAGATGTAACTGGTGAAAAGCACTCCTCACCATAGCCACCACCTGAAGGTTCAGGCGGAGCTGCGGATCAAGCAGTACCCCCAGACTCCGAATCTGGGAGACCAGTGGGGGAAGAACCCCATGGTCCCACCGCCTGTGCCTCTCCAGTCAGCGCCACCTTATGCTGGCACTCTCACCTTCCTTAAAGGGCTAGGCTCCCTACTAGCCTGCCCTGCTACATGCAAGACCTGGCAGGGGTGCATGGGACAGCTCTTGCGTGGTTTCACTCATTCCTGTTGGGGAGGTTCCAGCAGGTGATAATAGGAGATTGTTTGTCTTTCAACGCCTATCTAAGGCTGCTGAGTGAGATTGTGTATAGATTTGGGGTGCGTTGCCAACAATATGCAAATGACAGCCAAATAAATTTATCTTTTTCATCCAACTCTGGTCCTGTAGTCTCGGTGCTTACTCAGAGCCTGACTGCCTTATCGGACTGGATACGGATGAGTCAACTGAAGCTGAATCCAGACAAGACTGAAGTGATGATGGTTGGCCGACAGTGGGTGAAAACAGACATGCATGTAAGCCCGCCTTAACACCACTCACATTTCTTAGCCATGTTGCAGGGCTGTATTGGTGGCTTGCAGCCCTGCAACATGATTAATAAATGTTAAAGCAGTGTCAAAGCGGAGTTAAAGTGCATGTCTGTTTTCACCCACTGTGACCTGGAAGGGATTGGGACTCCAATCATTGATGGGGTCTGGCCTCCCCTGGTTACTCACGTTTGCAGCCTTGGAGTGCTCCTGAAACATCAGGCTGTAGCCTTGGCCAGGCGTGCCTTTCACCAACTCCATCTGGTGAGAAGGCTGCATCCCTTGGATACAGATCTGACCACTGTCATCCATGCCTTCTTTACCTTGAGACTTGACTATTGCAATGTATTCTACATGGGGCTGCCCTTGAAGACAGTTTGGGGATTACCCTCTTGACAGGGGTTGGTTGCCAGGAGCACATTACACCAGTGCTTCAGAGTCTGCACTGGCTGCCAATAGCATTCCGGGCACAATCCAAGGTGGTGGTTTTGACCTATAAAGCCCTCAATGGCCTGCGGCCTACATTTCTAAAGGACCACCTTCTTCATGTTACTCCACAGCCCCTAAGCTCAGCCGAGAGCACCCCCTTGCAAGTTCCACCTTTGGCCCGGGTTCATAAGACCTGGGCACACACAGGTATTCTCAGTGCCCCACGGCTTTGGATCTCCCTTTCCTTGGAGCTTTGTCTAAGCCCTATCTTGGCCATCTTCCAAAGGCAATGCAAGACGTATTTATTTGGCCAGGCATTCAACAAGTAGGGGTAGATTCTGGAGTGGGGTGGGGATTCTATAAGCATTTTATGGAGTTTTATGGGTTTTACTTTGTGTTTTATGATGTTGATAGCCACCATGAGCCTCTGGGGATAGGGCAGGATAAATATAAAAAATAAACAAACTGTACAAGACGGCCTAAGGCTTTGCAGTACTCAGGGTGCCAGTGTGATCTTCAAGGCCAGCCTTACCAAGGGTAACCGTGGCAACAGCTCCAAGCCCTGCTCTTTCTGGGGGCCCCCACCTTGGCCCTTGTTTTCACCAGGGCAGGGTATGGGGGCCCCACACCCTCCCAGTGGGGCACTAAACATGACCACCTTTAGGGTCCCATGGAGGATGCCCCCAAAGTGATAGGGCCATAGGGGAATGGCCACCACGGGCTCCATATTTTATCTTCACCCTGTGCCTGGCTAAGACCAGCCCTGGCAATCTTTACCCATTAAAGTCAGTGAGGAAAGGATTGCACACACAACGTAAATGTAATGCATTCAACAGTAATTGTAACTTAAGGAAACTGTTTAACCTCTTTATTCAGCAGTGGAAAACACTGCTATCATGAAACTGTACTAAGTATGGTAATTGACCCTGCGTACAAACATCCACACTACATTTACAGAAATTAGCTGCATTTCTGTTTACTAACCAGTTTGTGACCAACAGGTGACCAGGTTACATACTGGGTATCATTGGGAAGTAGATAGTCAGTGACTAAGGAGCTAGGGAAAAACAAAACAAAAAGCAGTTAAGAAAAATATCAGTTAAGAACGTCAGTCAGTTCATTGCCACGTGCTCTCATCAAAACCATTTGGGTGTAACATAAAAGCTACTGACCTGTTATTTAAATCATAGATGTGGTATGAAGCTGTGTACGAGTGCCTCCATACATGAAAAAGAATTATTCCTATACTGAAATATCTCACCAAAATAAGCTTCAAGAGTTTCCCCCAAGTGCTGATGACCAGCCTTACAATCCCAGTCCTCTCTTATTCCCATTTAGGATGAATGGACGCAAGTACGAAGCATTGACAATTTCCTATTGTCTTTGGCCTAGATCATCCTTTCCCACAGAAAGCCAGGAGGACAAGCTGGGCAAAGAAAACTCAAGGAAGGTTACTCTGAGATGTTCTGAAACAATCTTCTCTGGTGGGAGCTGCTCACATACTCGATACTATGGTAATGAGCTGGTGTTCTGGCACCAAAAAGGAACAGGGAAGGGTGTGTGTGTGTCCCTGATGCTGACATTTTGATGCCTCCATCCCCTATTTTGGGGACAATCTGATGAATGATAATTTGGTGCACCCAAATATGACTGGCATTCCTATTTTCACACAGGAACCCATGTTCACAGTATTTTCTCCATTGACAGCCATGGGGAAAATGCAGTGAACATAGGTGCCTGAATATAATCAAATTTCAGAAGTACCTCAGTGACTAAAGTATTTATCCCCCTATACTCAATGGGATTTAGATAAAATAGTCTGCTTAGGTTGATTGGGGGGTGTGGGGAGTGTTAATAGACACACAGACACCTGAGTCTCGTTAAAATGTAGACTTTCCAAATCTGCCAACCATGTGTCCACAGAATGGGCTGGCCCTGCTATGGGAGTTTGAACCAATTCAGGAAGCAATAGGGGAAGGTACTGAACATTTTGCCAGCCACAGACCCCTCCAGCTTTACAGACTTTGGAGATTCATACAAAGGGAAACATCTTCCTTGAAGATACCAGGCCAGATTGCAGCATTGCTGCTCCCTTTCTCGCTGCTTCACTAGCCCCATGCCCTGTGTTGCTCTACCAGTACCTTCTGTTTCTGCACTACAACTCCAGCAGCCATTCATCAGAGAGAAAACATGCAGCTTAATGATGCATTTTGAGTGGAAATTTTGGATTTGGTTAGAACCAAATCGACCTGGAAATGGCTGATTCAGTTCTCCTGAAATTTCAGTTCTCAATTCAGTTTCAGGCAATTTAGGGGGTTTGCATTGCTTCCCAACCCCCACTGCAAAAAAATGGGAGAAAATAAAATGCAAAAAAGCTAAATTCCAAAACCAAATCAATAACCAAAATTCTCAGATAACCGAATCCGAAAAAAACCAAGCCCAAAATTGCCTAGGAGTCCTATCCCTAGTTGCATTCTCTCTCATTTAATTTAAATTTATTTATTTATTTCAGGTTTCTTCTATCCCATGCCCTCCTGCTCACACAGCAGCTTGGGGCATTAATGGTGAAAACAGAGCAGCTCACAGAGATTATTGCAGTTCATACACAATGAGACCCCAATCCATGACAATCCCGCTCCCTCCGGCTCACAGAACAGCTCATGGAGATTATTGGTGAAAACAAATGAGTCATTAGTCCACTAGAGTCCGTGTTTGGTCTGTGCAGCCCCCACTCACATGTTTAGTGTGTTCAACCTATAAATGGGCAGCCCCTGCGTGTATTTCTCATGTGTTCAGGCAACCCCCCTCGCCCCTCACTCACAGGTTTAGCGCAACAAACCTAACAGATGGGCAGGTGTTCTTGCCTGCTCTGCTACGCTCATCAACCACCCCTTCCCAATATCCCACCCCTCATAATATGCAGCCATAGTGAATTACAGGAAGAAGCTGCCCCAGCTGTTTCTTTCTTCCAGGCTATTCTTACCCAGGGAGGTGGTCCAATCTCCACGCACTCACAGAGGGGCTGTGTTTACACCTGCCAGAACATGGCAGCTGGAAGTAACCTTTTACTATGCACACAATGCTGAGTTTATGTAGCATATTGCATACTTTATTGAGTGCCTATGGCACCTTTTCAATGGCAAAAGTAAAAATTCAAAGCAAAAGCAATCTGTCTTTGCATGTTCTCTCCTCCCAGTTTATGCAAACCATGGCTCACAGTGATGTTCAGGCAGGCAGAGTACACACATGTATGGTAGCTGAAGCGGATAGGCAAGGCTGGAATTAATCTCCTATGCATTTCTAGATTATCTCTATAGATCTTTCTCTACAGATAGAGAACTGGCTGTAGGCTTTAGCTAGATTACGTAGGCCTGAAACAAGAAATCTCAGCAACTGCTGTTTCCATCAGAAGCAGGGCATTCGCTGAGATTTGTACAACATGGAAACTAACCAGCTTCCCTATTGTTTTTGCCATTTTCCATTATTTTTCACAAGTTGAATGGGGCTGCTGATGGCTGGTACCAAGCCCCATGTGTATCCCACGCTCGCCCCCGGGGACTGTGGAGATGAAAACATGCTGGTTAAGCACCAGGGAAGTGCTGGAAATTGCCATAAAAGTGCTGTTAAACTGCCATAAAACTGTTGTAAAATTCCAGAAAGTGACATTCAGAAAGTGATGAAAATGACCAAAAACTGATGACCGGAAACTGATGAAGTACTTACGAACACTCACAAGCACTCCCAAAAGGTCAGTATTTCCCTTCAGAACTGGAACACTTGCTCTCATTTCAGCCCTAACAGCTAGTAGTAGTTTTTTCCTGTGTGCACGTGCTGAAAGTGACTTTTTTCATGTTTTGGAAGTCATGGATTGGGGTCCCATTGTGTATGAGCTGGAGTCATACTCTACACACAACAAAAAACAACACAGGTGGGACTAGGAAATCAATCCTGTCCAAGGACTCCCACCCCCAGCTCTATTATTATTAATTATTATTATTATAAGCATTTATACAGTGCCAGCGATGTACCTGGCACTTTACAGAGAACAAGACAGAAGCAAAGCAGGCTCTTACCAGGCAGATTCCCACATTGCCCAGCCAGGTTAGAAGTGAAAGCCTAGGAGGCAGTTTAGGGAAGCGTGGTGAGACGGACCTGCCAGTCGCTGCCTGCTGGGCTAAATCCACTCCATGGTCTTCCCCCAACCCTGAGCCCCACAGCAGGGACTCCTGGCAGGGCCTTGGTTGATCTGCCAGAATCACCCGTTCCCCCCAAGACAGAGGGGACCTGACCCAGCCTGAGCAGTGAGTGCTGGCCTGAGCAGTGAGAGCTGGCCACGCACTGCAAACCAGGACAAGCTGGGGCAATGCATGTTTGAATTTGGCATGTGTTGGGCTTTTAAGGCACCAGTGAGGGCGAGAGACTAGAGAAGGGCATGTGATACATAGCGTTTAAGATAAAACCAAGGTTTGTCTATTAATGGTCAAACGAACAGAAGTGCAACTACATTTTATATACCCTGAAATGAGAGAGCCCAATGTTTTTCTGGCTTTTTAAAGTGCCAAAATCTTATACACTCCTTCACTAAGAATCCAATACGCTATTAACTCAGCTTAACAGACATTAATAGCTAACACTATCTGGACTGTTAATGAGCTAATGATGGCCCATTAAGCTCAGGGCAATATAACCCCTAGTAGTCTACCTGAGCTGCAGTAACCACTTCAGCTTGCCCGCCTCGCTCTCCAGGTAGCAGGGCATGGGGGCTGGGTACTCATGGCAGCTGGGTGGCAGCTAGCATGTTTGGCCAAAGAAGGCACTGGAGCCTGTGGGGGACAGGGGCTCAGGGTAGGGTGCTCAGTACAAACACCTTTTACTGACAGCTAACATACAATTGTAAAGACAGAGCTTGTGATACAAAAGAAAAGATGGTGCATGTTCCCTGGGCTGTTAATGAGCTGATGATGGTCCATTAAGCTTCATGGAATATAGCACCTAGCAGTCTCTTACTAATGATTATTTAGTACTAATAGCTAGTTAGACAATACAATCCATAGCCAGGCACGTTTCCCCCATGTCTCTTCCATCAGGAGTTGGCAGTTGGAAGTAACCTTTTGCTACGCACACAATGCTGAATGTATGGAGCAAATTGCATATGTTATTGAACATCTATAGTAAACATTGAAGGGGAAAGTAAAAATTCAAAGCAAAAGCAATCAGTCTTTGCCTGTTGTCACCACCCAGTTTCCAGCTCACAGCGATGTATGGGCAGCAGGTCTGGCTCAAAGATTTTTGCTACAGCCCAAATGTTCAGGCTTCTCACAGCATCCCACGGGCCCACATGGAGGGGCCCACAAGATGTGAGGCTCCCCATAACAGCTGCAGGGAGCTGGGGGAAAAGGAGAGCAGAGCTGAGGAAGCGCCCCAAGAATCTCCCTCCCAGCCCAAGCCAGGTCCCTCTCCTAGCACAGAGCCAGTCAGAGGCAGGCAGATGCTGTTCCTGGAAGGAGTACAGTGCCCCACCTGGGACTCAGCATCTCCCCTGAGTTTTGCAGCCAGCAGCCCAGGAGTGGAGCAGAACCTGAGGAGCCCCAGCTGCCAGTCTCTGAGTGCCCCCTTGAACTGCAGCAGGGTTGTGCGGTATCTGCACTCCATCATGCATACATAGAACCCCACTGTATGCATGTGCCATCCTATGAGCACACAGGCTGTCTCAGAGGATGGAGGTCTGACAGCCCCAGCACCGGGCTGACATACTTTCCCTGCCCATGCTTTTCCCACCAGACAGTCTTTCCCCATGCATTCCCTATTGACATTCGTAGGCAAGCCAGCTGCAGCCCTGAAGCTCTGTATTCTCCAATTTGCATTCACAGACTAGCCAGGTCTGGGAATAGCAATAGGAAGTACGTAGTCATGCTGTCAGCTATTACGCACCCACCCACCACCCACCTGCCCTCATGCGTTTCCAACCCCCAGTTCCCAAAGACGCTTATCGCTATATCAATCCACCATTCTCCATGACTCCCCTTTCCTTCCACCTTCTTCCCTGCACCCACGCTTCCCACTCCCTTTCCACCCCCAGCCCCCAAAATAGCTTAACATTGGATTCGTTTGTTAAACATCTGTTTTATCTTTAATAATAATAATAATTTTTATTATATAATATAGAAAGGCATAGGTCCTGGGTGCTTGTTGCTGGTGGATTGGTCTACGCCCATTGCAGGGGCACTCCTGTAGCAAGGCAACAAGGAAGATGCCATTAGTTCAGACCATACCGATGCCCACCTTCCTGCCTCAGTGTTTCAGCTCCCACACGCCCTTCCTGCCCAATCTAACAACTGTGCTTCCCAGTCAAGCAAGAATAATGCCTCTCCCTCCCCCCTACCCAGTCTGCCATCTCGCCATGGTGCCTCTCCACCCCACCTCCCATGCTTATCGTTCGTATCCATTACTGCTGTCTCCTGGGTAGTATACTACTGCTCCCCCAGCACTCTCCTGGCCACCTGTAAACACAGTAAAGAAAACAACCCACATAATTAAATAATAAATGAAAGCTTTTATCATGCAGACGTGCAAATGCAGGGCATTCAGTGCTGGGGTGGCCAGGTCTGTCCCCTCGCCCTCTGCCTGTGCCAGCACCTGGGGGCAGATTAGGAAGGCAGATCTGAGACTTGGATCTCAACCACCCAGGTCCTCATGGCACAGCTTTCTGTGGTGTTCACAGTCTCTGTCCAGGCAGGTTGGGCAGTTCTTCCCCAGACAAGGATACCCACCCACCCACTGCCAAGCAGAGGGATCCTGACCTGGTCTGGGCAGCAAAGATTGGGTTCACGCTACAAACCAGGATGAGGTGGGACAACGCATATTTTAATTTGGCATGTGTTGGGCTTTATAAGTAACCCAGTGAGAGCAAAGGCAGATAGAGGGGCAGGAAGTGATCACTGCTTGGAGTGCTTTAGGCTTTTCTCCTGCAACTCCATGGTGCTGGTGGACCTGGATGTGAGGAGGCTGCATGCAACCTAAAAGATGAGATAAAGAGACGTGGGCTGTTTCATATCTGGGCATATTAGCCCGGATTTGCCCACACAATGGGCCCTGGCAGGTGGGTGGTTGCCACATGGCACGTAGGGGCTAATATCTGGCTAACACCTAATAAGTTAGTGGGTGGACATGCACCTGGTCATGGGCTAATGTGAGCTATTTTTTCATTTGTTTTCACCCTATATCTTGGAAATCACTGGTCTCCATAGGAATCCGTTCCATCCCCTAGTTGTGGTCCTTGCAGTCTGTAAGCCTTTAGCCATATGGATTTCCTGCAGAGGCATCGGTGTGTAGAAAGGGGAATAGAACAGGGCTGCAGAGCCACTTGAAACTGGATTACCTACCTGCTGCTCATGGGTTACAATTTGGCCCAGTGGCAGGATATCAACCTACACAGCCCTTCAATTTGGTCTAGTATGAAACATAACCTGCTACGGAATGTTCTGTTAAGTTTTACAGGAAAAATTAACATTTAAAACAAAACAACAGCTAGGTAGAAAACCATATTTCCAATACATAAATACACTAGGCTGTGATTAGTCATTACTCTTGTTTAGCAGCTATCTACACTATTAGGCAGTTTACTCTAGCTACTTTTTCCTTTGTTGGAAGGTTATTTTTCACTAAATTTGCCTAGTCACATGCCTCTGTGGTTAATAACCACCTGGGACTCATATACTTGTTCCTGTGTTCATGATATACTGAGCCCTGCTGTTTTGTTTTCCTGTCATAAAAGTTAATCTCTATATGTCAGAACCTGCCCTTACAATTATTTTGCACAGTTGGTCACTGAAAGACAAAGCTATGCACCTTAGCCGTTTCTAGGCTCTTTGGAACAAATCTTGCTGAACCAGTGTGGTCCATTTGGAGTCACTAAATTCTACAGTGATTTGATATTAGTAGATTCCTAGGCAGATGACTGGGATATCAGAGTCAACCAAACGAATGCTGATTAGATATTATTAAGATATGCCCTCAAAAGAGTGCTGTGTGTCTGAAAACCTGTAAAACTTGCAACAAAGGAGATCTTTGAAATCTGGATCCAGATCAGTCTTAATTTTAATATTAACACAGCAAGTAGACATTAATCGACTAAAGTTGAATCCTGACAAAATGGAGGTGATGTGGGTGGGTAAGGCGGTGGAGAGGGTGGCCCCCATTATTGATAGGATCTGCCCTCCACTAGTCTCCCCGGTATGGAGTCTGGGTTGCTGGATGCTCAGGTGGAGGCTGTGGCGAGGAGTGCTTTCCGCCAATTACATCTGGTGCAACAGCTTCGGACGTATGTTTCAGACTCTGACCTGGCCATTATCATCCATGCTTTCATCACCTCTAGACTGGATTACTGTAACGCATTATATCTGGGGCTACTCATGAGGACGGCTCAGAAATTGCAACTGGTGCAGAATGCGGAGGCCCGTCTCCTGGTGGGACTGGGCCGGCGGGAATATATTACGCTGGTTCTCCATTCTCTGCACTGACTGTTGGTAGTTTTCCGGGCCCAATTCAAGGTGTTGGTCTTGGCCTATAAAGCCGTAAATGGCCTAGGCCCTACCTATCTGCAAGACCGCCGCACCCCCCAGATTCTGGATCAGCCCCTGCCGTCGCCCGGGGGTGCCCTTATTAAGGTCCACCGAGTATTCCAGGGGGGCACCCAGGGGAGGGCATTCTCGGTGGCTGCACCATGGCTGTGGAACTCCCTTCCAGCGGAGGCCCAGTTGGCCCCAAATCTCCCATCCTTTCGAAGAAGTTGTAAGACCTGGCTGTTCCACCGGGCGTTTGTCGGAGGAGATGGGTGATTCGGTGCGGAGAGTGGGTTAGGGTGGTAGGTGGGGGTGGGATATTTTTATCCTCCTTTTATGAGTTTTTGGCTTTATTATTGTTTTGTTTTTGTTGTGATTGTAAGCTGCCCCGAACTGTCTGTGGCAGGACGAGCAGGGTAGCATTTTTAAAATAAATAAAAAAAATTCACTCATGCATCATGCTAGCATCATAAGAGTTAATGCAATGCATACCTTTCAATTAGGAGCTGTGTTCACTGCATTTTCCCCATTGGCAACAAGAAAAGCACAGTGAACATAGGTCTCTGCTTTCAATAGTCCTATTGTGCAAGAAGTGAAAGCCATTTCTGGTTTAGAGAAATTAACTTCTATGACAACAGGAAACAAAGGGTGTTTTTAAATGAGACACATCCATGCATAGCCCTCACTGACCACGCATTCAACTGCTTGTGTGAAGGTGGCGTGTGGTGAAGTGCGCTCCCATGAGCCACACACCAGCCACTCATTGCTACGCACAGAGCACCTTCGAAAAATCCAGAGCGCGCCATGCAGGACAAGCCAAACACACCTGTCTGTAGCATGGCCAGCCCCCTTATCCTGCCCACAGCCCCTACTTGCAGCCCTTAAGGGATGAGCATGCAAAATACAAATCTGTGTTCAGCTAAATACAACCCCCCACCCTGCTCCATCTGACATTGGAGGGACCAGTGAATGCCATGGAGAACAGCAGCTCTGCCAGTCAGGTAGGCAAACAGCCGCTCGGAGAGGAGGGATACCGTGTGCAGGAGGAAACAGCTGCACAAGGGGAGCAAGGCAATAGGTGACAGCTATATGTTGTCCTTCAACAGGTAAATACCAGCACAGCGGTCACCGGGAGCACACCCTCACAGATCCTGGCCACTTATGGTGCACCCCGCCCCGCACAACCCTCAAATCCAGGCCCTGGACATGGGAGGAGACCGGGGCCTTCATTAGCCTGTGGGGGGATGCAAAAGTGCAAGAGAACATCTTGAGATGCTACCAGAACAAATTGGTGTATCAAAGCATCTCTGAGGAAATGGTGTGGCTGGGATACAGCAGGAGCATGACCCAGTTCCAGAATATGGCAAAAGGCTTGAGGCATGGCTACAAGGATTGCCACAATAAAAACCTCAAGTCCAGTCATGCCCAGCACACAAAGCTGTTCTATGAGGAGATGGACAGGTTTCTCCACTTGGACAGTGAGATCATGGACTATGGCACCACCTCAGCCCAATCTCACCCCATCCTATCCAACCTCCCCGCCCCACTGAAGGTGCGCCTTAGGCGGAGGGTCACAGCTCGGAGCTGGCATCCGTGGACCCAGCAGATATCACCACCACCATCCACCTGCTCCTCGTTGAACCAGAGGGGCAGCCTACGGAGCAAGCAGGAGCAATAACCAGTCACACCATCAATACAATCATCCGACCGCACAAGGCCAGTTCCCTGTATATGTCGATATGGGTGAAGTAATGACTCACTCCTTTGCATTCCCACAGGCAAGGATCGAGCATAGCCACAGACGTGGCCAGCTCCCACCACCGCAGCCCAGCAGAACTGGGAACTCCAGGCCCATAATCGAAGGTGTAGGAAGGACATGGCAAGGGAGCTGGTAGCGGAAACCACACACACAGCAACCGAGATCAGGGATGCAGTCCAGGGGGTGGTATGGGAACAGAAAAAGGGCACGGACCCATAACCAGGTGGAGCGCAGGGTCGTTGTTGCCCATGCACACAAGCACCTGTGGAAGCAGAGGGACTCAGCCCAGCACCTGCACGAGCTGCAACACTCCCGCAACATGGTGGAAGCAGCGAGTGCTGAGATGAGGCAGTTTATGAGGGAGTTGCTCGAAATGCAGCACTTCCTAGTCCACCACATTGCAGCAGCGAGCGCTTCTGTCAAGGGCCGAAATCCAGTATGCCCCACTGGTGCCCCACCCTGATCTCAGCCGCCGGCCATGGTTACCCTACCAGCCACCCATTGCCATCCCAGACCAGCTAGGCTCCCTCCTTCCTGCCACCCACCGGGGACATGGTGCCAGGAGTGCCCCCATGGCCATGCTATGCCCCACTGGCAGTGGGTCTGGAGCCAGGATCACAGCAGCTGCAGAAGCCGCAGCACCAGCCTCAGCCATACCAGCCTCAGAAGCAGCAGCAGCTGCCTGGGGTGGAGGCACCACCAGCAAAGAGGGACCATCGGGCTGGCACTTGCAGTGGCCATGTTGGAGTCAGGGAGAGCAAGAAGCCTTAATTTACTGTCACCAAGATAAAATAAATTGTAGTGAACCACAGTCCCTGTCTCCGTGCTTTATTTGGGCTAGCTGGAAGTGCAACAGGCTGATCTGGGCCCTGGCGGTGGTACAGGTGGGCCATGGGTCAAAGGGGCTTGGTCCCCAAGGAGGAAGGTAAGGTATGCCTTCCTACCGGAGTGCTGTGGGTGCTGATGATATGCATGTGCTGGGCAATGCAGCAATATACACATTGCTGTAGGGGAAAAGCATATCAGACAGTGATATGTGCGGAGCAACTATCACAGCATAATAGGTGGAGGCAACGGGCCTCTGGATAGCAGTATTCATCAACACTGAGGGTTACAGGTAGACTTGCCAGGTATGCACAGTTGTAGAGAGCACCTATGAGAAATATAGGTTGCAGGACTGCATTGGAGTCAGTGCAGCCCTGCAACCTGTAATTCTTATAAGTGTCCTCTACAACTGTGCACACCTGGCGACTATGTGTACAGGGGATGCAGAACTTGCTGGGAACACGACTGTTGTGCTGTTCCTGTAAGAACATCTCCCCCACCACCACATTATGCAGGGAATAGGTGTTCACTTGTAACCCGTCCCCACATCAGCCGTAGTGACCAGTGGTGGCTATTCCTGGCTGGTAGCAATGTGGGAAACAAGCCTGCACAGGGCATCTCATTGGCCATCCACCGCTCTGACCTACCCTGGCCCTACTGGAAGAGAAGCACCGGCTCCTCAGACCAGGGTAGGAGAGTATTATCAAGAGTGGCCCCACCTGTCTCGCATATATTATGGAGCATGCAGGCAGCCACAGTCAGAAGAGGGGCCTTGTCAAGTTGGAACTCCAGTGCTTCTTGAGGATCCTAAATGCCCTCTCCACGATGCAACGGGTGCAACTCAGCTTCCAGTTGAAGAGCTCCTGCTCTGGTGTGCATACCACAGTGTAAGGCTTCATTAGCCACAGTGTTCATGGTTAGGCTGGGTCCCCTATGATGACTGGGCTCATGGGTACTCCCTCGGTGACCTGCTTGGTCCGTGGGCCTATCTCCTCCATGTACATTCAGGTGTAGAAAGGTGACTAGCCGACAATTTGGGCATCGTGACTCTGCTCAGACACCCCGGCATGCACATCAATGAACAGCCCTGGACAGTCAACCACACCCTGGAGAACCATGAAGAAGCCGCCCTTCCAGTTCAGGGAGTTATCCCAGCTATTTGGAAAACATATTATGGGGATGTGTGTTCCATCTATTGCCCTGAAGCCATTATGGGTGAACCCCTCCATGACCTCTGCTGGGTTTTGGAGCTTTATGACTCTCTCCAGGAGGATGTCCACTATGGCTGTGCACTCCTCAGCAAGGGTGGTGAACACTGGAGGTGCAAATGCCAAATTGCTGGGCCAGAGATTGGTAGCAGTCTGGGGTTGCCAGTCTCCAAATAGCTATAGCCATACGTTTGCCAATGGGTATTTGCTCCCTCATTACTGTGGTCTTCTAGAGATGTGGCCGTAGGATCGCAGCGATGGGGGACAGCAGGCTCTTTGGCATCCGTAAGTGCTTTTTCCACTGTTCTTCCCCCCAGGTGGACAGGATGGTTTCCCACCAGTCCTCACTGTGCTGTGCCATCTAGGACCTCTGTTCTGTGGGAACAGCCAGGCACAGGCCATAAAGGATAGCCATGACGTCGGTACTAAGGTAACTCATTGTCTGCCTCAGCTCCCCTCGCAAGGCAGTCGCAGCCTCCTGCAGTGCCATCTGGTACCTCAGGAACCCCTGTCTCTGGAGCCATGTCCTGCACCTGCTGCACGCTGCACCCCATCTTCGGCCTGTTTCAGGCATGAATATCCAGTGTTTGAGGCTGGCCGTGAACCATGAACAGCAGCGTTCACACTTGCAGCTGCTGAATGAGCCTGGCAGCGGCCTCAGCACCTATGAGCAGCTGCTCAAGGGGGGCACCTCTAGTGGCCTCCATTGCTATATGACAAGCCTCGGAGGGGTTGGTTGCCAAAACCTAGCAGGTGTTTTATATTGCTCCCTTTTAGGCGTGTGTCCTTACTTTTGTATCCAGAGCTGTCATCGTGCTTTGATTGGGGTGTACAGTGCTTCTAAGGGCGAGGAGATGGAGGGGGACTGTGGACATGGGGTGGGGGCAATCGTGTTTTATGCATGATCCCAATGTTTCCTGCCTTTACCCCAGTGGTGTCACAGCCTGTCCCTGGGCCGGGGGGAGGGGAAAGGGGGGTTTGATGATGGGGGTTCATGCCCCACCCCCATGGACTGTGCCAGGTGTGCTGCTTCACCCACATAGTGACATTTCCTGTCTGTGCTTGGCTCTGTGGGAGCGCCATTCCCGATACTGTACACTGACTCTGTTGTGTGTTTATCTTGTGACTTTGGTGTGCTGTCTCATATATTGTCAGCAGCTGCGTGAGCAGCACTTTGCCAATACAGTACCAGGCTCCTGCTATATCCATGCTACAGGATCAGGGCACCATGTCTGGTGCTTGGCCCTTCTTTGAGCTATGGCATGGGGGCTGGGTGAGACATGACCTGGGATGTGAGGTTAACTGTGACACTTGCTGACGTTTGGCTTAGGGATGATGTCCAGCAACTGATTTCAAACCTGTACACCTGACTACTGGCTATGAGCTGACTAGTCAGCATATGGGATGGGCTTGGACATCATGTGAGTGGGCTACAGTGCACGCAATGGGCAGAGGAGCTTCCTGTCATTGGGGCCCCATGGATTACGCCCCACCTCCCAGGGGGTCAACGTGAGCAAGTGTTTGCGGGAGATGTGTGCGCTACCAGAATTTGACCATAGCCTGCACTGGAGAGCCCCTCCCTTACTCTGTGTCATTCACCATGGCCCTGCTGCACATACAGGGATACTCCCTGCTCCAGCAAGAATGACCTAATTGGGTGCTACAGTGGAACCACCTTGCAGGACCAGCTGCAGCCCCCCACTTGCAGGAGGAGCCATCTGGAGCAAAGCTACGCACACCCAGCTGTTTATTCACCTCTGGGGGAGCTGCCAGTGATCTGTTTGAGCCCCACTATCTGGTGCCCTTTCACATGCAGGTCTGGGGCTACCACTAGGGAATGTATCGATGGGCCTTATATGCTGAGAACGCTGGTTTCGCCCTTACACCCCACCCACAGACTTGAGTCCTGCTTGAGTTTTATTCCCTGGATTGTGTCCCCCTCCCCTCCTGTGTTTGTATGTGCCCTCCAAGTGGCATGGGGAAAGACCTTCCCAGCACTGCATCCTGGATATGGAGAGCTGTTTGTGGAACTTTTAGCTCTGGACTTCTGTCTTCTGTGAGTGGCATCTGGGCAGAGATGTGTCCTGCTTCCTAGCTCCTGGCTGCAGGTGCCCCAACTGAACTTTTTATTCCCCACCCCAGCCTTGATCGTGTAAAATACCCAAAGTATAATCAAGACTATACAGTTCATCTAGCTATGGTTAGTGTGATTATTAGTAATGAGGCCTGCTGTGCTCAGAAATACTGCAGAAAATCAGTCAAAATTATCTAAAATGGGCAGAGATATAAAAGTACTAGGATACCCCAGTAAAAACAAAATTGAACTGAATAAGTAGCTACACAAGACCAGGCTTCCATATCATATGACAAGCAAAATCCCTAGCCAGGAAGTTAAATTATTTGATTAGTGTTGTATATTTTCCACTTTAAAAGTGCGAAAGCAGTGTATGTACTAAGAATAAAGAGCAAGCTGTTAGGGTGAACTTGACTGCTGTTTTGTTCAGGTCTATGGGGATGGTGGTATAAAAGCATTCATTGTGTCAAAATCAAGAACATGTGGACAGAGCTCTGTGAGAAATCCATTTAGGGTTTGCATATTTTGTGAGCTGCATTCAAAAAAATCTTGAGAAAAAGTGCAGACATCTCTTTACAAAAGTTTATCATTCATTATCACTTATCTGCTCCCTTTGTACCTCCCATGTGGCACATAGAGAGCTGCTTAGGAGTACCCAGCTGACCTCTTCTTATAGTCCCTACTAGGGATATATAGTGCAGGGAAGGAACAATTTGTTAGATGTTGGAAAAGGGAGAGCAAGGGCAGTAGCTGGAACATGCCATACTCAGAACAAGCTGGAAACAGCAAAGAATCTAATCATATACTGTCTGCTGAAATCAAAGGTCCAAAATGAAGTTATATTTTGAGAAGTATGATATCTACAAGTCACTCTTTCCCCACACACCCTTTCTTTTTTGGCTAATGCAAAATACTGAAAGAAAGAAAGAAAGAAAGAAAGAAAGAAAGAAAGAAAGAAAGAAAGAAAGAAAGAAAGAGAGAGCTCAGTGGTACCTTCACATAATTGTATCGCAGAAGAGCAAACTTTTGGTCAGGGGATACTATAGCCACAGATGCATCATAAGCAGCCTGTAAAACACAGGAAAGCGAGAAAATGTCAGACAGTGATTACATGGAGCAACAGTACCAAAGGCTAAAATGCACATCGCATATGAAAAACAACAAAACATACTATTGTGCTGTTTGACAGAACTTCAGAGACTGTTCCATTGACATTGTAGAGCAAGACATTGTTGTCAGCTGTAGTGTGGATGTATTGATTTCCTAAGGCAACAAGAAATAAATCACTGAGCAACAATAAACCAAAATATATCCTATTAGTATTTTTTCATTTAACATCACAGAATAGGGCAAACGTACTATATAATCTGGAGGTGGAGAAACTTTTTCTCTCCCAGACGCCACTTTGAAAATTAGTATAAGCTCTGTGAAATTGTTACTATTAATGATTATACTAATATTTTTAGAGTCTAGCAATGAATTGAATCTGAATGCTTTTAAACTCCTGTAATCTCAAAGTCTGCCATCCTCTATCAAGTTCAGGAGTCAGGAAACCTTTTTCTCCTAGGGCCACTCTGATACTTAGTACACGTTCTGGAGGCCATATAAAAACTGAGGGTAGAAGTGCTCAGGCCACAGGGATTCTAAATCTGGTGCTCGGGAGCACCCGAGTGCTCGGGCAATGTGTGAAAGTGCTCCGCAAGCCAGCTGTCAATAGTGCCCGGGAGCAGTTCGAAACAGTCCTTCATCCATTAAAGTCAATGTGAGATGGGATTAATTATCTCAATTTCCACTGAAATGAATTAAATTGAATTTCAGAAGGAAGACTTCATCGATGCATATTTATGCAAATTATGCAGTGCTCCCAAGTAGTCACGTCACACCAGCACTCATGACTAGAAAAAGGTTGAGAACCCCTGACTCAAGGGATGCATTCAAGAAAAAGTGGTTCCAGACAAGAGGCATAGCTAGTTGGGATTGGGCCCTGGTGCAGAAGATGGAATGAACCCCCTGCTGGGGCACTCCACTACTGTGTACATACACACTCTGTATGTGTAAGGGTCCCCCAGGTTCATGGGCCCTGGTGTGACTGTACCTGCTGCACCTATTATAACTATGCCCCAGTCCAGATCATGGAACTGTCTCCTATCCTTATGTGCATGCCCTAATCTCTGCTCCCTTCCCCTGAACTCAGTCTTTCAGTATTTGAGAATAGGGACTGGATCCCAGAGCCAGAGCCAGGATCTGGAAATGGGGCAAATAAAAAGTAGCTACAGGCCGCATTTGGCCTCTGGGCCTGAGGTTCCCCATTCCTAATAAACTGTAGAGATGCAAAATGTCCATACTACTTTTATATGGACTTTCCTTCCCCCATCCTTCCCCTTTATCTGGCCCACATGGGAGGTAGTGAGGATAGAGGTATTTTAAAAATACTGAAAAATACAGCATAGCTCTGCCCCATCAGCAACACATGGCTGTGTCTGGAGGGTGCGATCATTCTACAAAATAACCACAGCCTAGTTTCAAAACTTTTCAGAGCATAGCAGCTGCCTTTTGAGCAGTCAGGTAAATGGAGCCCTCCATCTACGTAAATATCAACTATCTGAGTTTGGCAGAAACAACATTCTGAAAATGTATATTGGTTACCTGAAATCCACTTCAAACTATATGACTTAGAGTTGAATTCGTTACTTAAATAATCCTCTAGAGTAAACGGTCTACGAGTGTCAGTATCTGCTGGCAGAAAGAAAACAAAGATGTTAACATTAATGCAACGTACCTAGCCAAAGCTGCCTTAAGTTTGTTTAATTTCACAATGTTTATTTTAGGGGCACGCATTACAAAGACAACCTCCATTGTCTCCTCTACAGTTGTGTTCACATAAGACACTATGTCCACAAAAATCCCTCCTCCCCCCAGTCCTGCTTCTTTTTTTTCTTTTTTTTTAATCATGTGGAAACATTAGGTCTCAGGATGCCTTGGATGTAAAGTGTGTTTAATCAAAAATATGTAACTCAAAAACCCTGGTTTAACCATAATCATACCTATTCTCGCATAACATATTTCATAATGTATGAAGGGATTAATCCTGCTGTCAGTCTATGTGCATCAAGAGTCATGTATTTCCCATGTAATTTTATTTTATTTTGTTGCTTTTGGCTTTTTTTTCCAAGAGCTTTTTTTCAGCCTTTTGTTTTCCTGTTTGCTCTATGGTCCCCGGAAGTATCGCCAGGCTTTTAAAAGTTTAGCAACAGCCATGGCAGTACGGGAAAGTAGCTTTTAAAATGGGTGAGGGGAGTAAGAGAACTGTTAAAATGCAAGATTAAAATTATTGCCTACAAGAAAATGAAAAGGTGGGAGGAAAAGGCTCATGTGAAGGCAGCCTATGTCTGTTCTTGGGATGTCGATTGCTTTACTCACCTAGTGTGGCCATAGCAAAGTACAAAAAAAAAAGGTGAAAAAAGATGAGCAGGTTAGTTGTAGGGATGTATACAAAAAGATTTTTCACTTTTATTTTCATTTTTGTTATTAAAATTGCATTCATTTTTATTTTTGTTATTAATTTTCATTTTTGTTTTTAAATTTCCATTAGTTTCAATGGGAAATAGATTTTAAGCTGAAACATCTTCCCTTTTCATCCAATTTGCATGACATTTGGAAAGACTGTACCCCTCAGCCAAGGGATCATCCGTGCTAAATTTCATAAAGATTGGATAAAGGGTCCCAATTTTATAGACAATTTACATTTCATGGTTCGCACACACATTTCCAGATGTAACATCTTTGTTTTCCATCCAATTTGGATGAAATTTGGACTTGTACCCCTCATGGGAGGGATTGTTCCTTCCAAGTTTCAGAAAGTTTTAAAAAAGGGTCCTGATTTTATAAGTAATTTAATCATTTCATGATTTGCACACACATTTCCAGCTGTAACATCTTTGTTTTCCATCCAATTTGGATGACATTTAGACATAAATGTTCCCGACATCCAAGGGATCATCCCTGCCACATTTCAGAAGGATTGGATAAAGGGTCCTAATTTTATAAGCAATATAGGTTTTGTGATTTTAAAAGAAGTTGCAAATTTCCTTAAAACACTTGCAGTTGTTGCCTGTTTAAATTATAGAGGTTTTACTAGATGCCAAGATCTGCTTTTTGTAGCACTTGTAGAGAGGGTGAAGAAGACAGGAGGAGGTGGGCAGAGTAGCGGAGGAGCAGGTGCCAGAGGCACCGGCACTGTCTTTAGTTATTGGTAACCCAAAGTCTGTGAGGGCATACATGGGGGGGGAGTAGGTGCAGAGTTCTGCGTTTATGAGCACACGCAGAGAGGCTGAATACTGCAGCGCACACAGTCACACACACAGCACTGAGCCAGCCTACAAGCCACACAAGATCTAGTGCCCATGGGGGGGCGGGAGGGAGGGGCTGTGTAGCTTGGTAGAAGCTTATATTTGCGCCCCAATACCAAGCCTCCCTGATTGCAGTGATTGGGTACTGGCAAGTTGGAAGCCTGGGCAGCATCTCCAAAGAATGAGCCTATACGAGGGATTATCTTATGTTTGTCACAGTGGTACAAGATGGGTTTGTAATGCCAATTGGCCAGAGGAAATGTCAAATCATGTATCCTCATTCTGTGCTGTGCCCACCCCAACCCGCCCTGCTTGTTACCGGAAAGTTGAAAGCATCTCCTTAGGAAAAAGCCGGTAAGGGATTCTCTTATGTCCTCCGCCACAGTGCTGCAGGATGTATTTGGGATGCCAAATGGCCAGCCTGGATGTGTCAATCATGTCTCTTGATCACTGGGCTACTTCCCCGTCCCCTCTTCCTTGCTGCATGAAGTCCCAGTTATGTCCTGAAATTTTTGTTTTTGTCCCAAAATTTTCAGGACTTTTAATTGCATGACTTCTGTTAAAATCACATACGTTCAATTTGCTTATAAAATTGGGACTTTTTATCCATTCTTTCTGAAATCTGGCTGGGGTGATCCCTTGGGTGTAGAATACACTATGTCCAAAGTTCATCCAAATTGGATGGGAAGTAAAGTTGTTACAGCCAAAATGCATGCACAAACCATGATATCCCCAAATCTGTGTTTTTCCCCAAACATTTTCATTTTTATTCTGAAATTTTCAGAACAATTTTTTTCATTTTTGTTATTGCAAAAACAAAAATGAAATTAGGATTTTAATTTTCAACAAAAACAAACTGCACACCCCTAGTTAGCAGACACACTAATTTCCTGCATTTATGAGCAGTGCTATGCATATACCAAACTATTCCTTCTGCAAGCAAGAATAAGGACAAAGTAGTAGACTTCAGCTAAGATGTGGACACACTCGCCAGCTACCGACCTGTCTCTAATCTTCCCTTTTTAGGGAAGGTTATTGAACGGGCAGTTGCACTGCAGCTCCAGGCGCATTTGGACAGCATCGGTTTCCTTGACCCTTTTCAATCTGGGTTCCGTCCCGGCTACGGTACTGAGACGGCGTTGGTGGCTTTGGTGGATGATCTCCGCCAGGAGATGGACACAGGATGCTCTACCTTTTTGATCCTGCTAGATCTCTCAGCCGCTTTTGACACCGTGGACCATGGGCTGCTGTTGAGACAACTGCAAGACTTGCGGGGTCTGGATGGGACTGTCCTTGGATGGTTCCACTCATTCCTCTTGGGTAGAAGCCAGTGAGTGGTGCTGGGGGCTGAAATATCTAGCCCCCGGACCTTGACCTGCGGCGTTCCGCAGGGTTCCATTCGGTCTCCACTGTTGTTCAATGTGTATATGCAGCCCCTGGGGGAGATCGTGAGAGGGTTCGGGGTGCGATGTCACCAATACGCTGATGATACTCAGCTGTACCTCTTGTTTTCAACTGACCCAGGTCCTGCTGTCTCGTTACTCTCCCAATGTTTGGAGGCCGTGGCGGATTGGATGCGGCAGAGCAGACTGAAGCTCAATCCC
>QEPC01005340.1:6239522-6268187 GCA_003113815.1 Sphenodon punctatus
GTCCACCGGGGGCGCCTTTCTGGAGGTCCCCCGTGTAAGATGGGGGGCCACAATGGAGAGGGCATTCTCGGTGGCTGGGCTGCGGTTGTGGAATACCCTCCCGGAGGAGGCTCGCCTGGCCCCGGGCCTCTTGGCCTTTCGACGTATTTGTAAGACTTGGTTGTTCGCCCAGGCCTTCGGAGGGGAGGGTGGGGTGGTGGGTTAATTTTTGTGGGGGTGTTTTAAATTTGTTTTATGTTTAAAAATTGTTTTTTAAAACTGTTTTATATTGTGTTGGCCGCCCCAAGATGCCGTGGGCATGGGGGGTGGCATATAAATGTAACAAAATAAATAAATAAATAAATAAGCATCTTAGTATACTAAGCATCATTTAGGCTGCATTCATCCCTCCTGATTACCACCCACAGACCTCAGCAACAGCACTATGGCTTTGCCTCAACTTTACTGTGTGGTAGCATTTTTCATGATGTCTGAAAGGTGCAACATATGTCACTGAGATAGATGCCTCTACTTCAGAACATCTTGGTATTACCATGTTACAGACCTGCTCAGACATCACTAAAAAATGTCATGATGCAGTAAACCTGAGACAAAACCATGATGCTTTGGTAATTTACTACTTTTGATTACTATGCCACCTTTCGCCAACCAAGAACTCAGGATGGCTTCATACAAACATTAAAGATACAATATTAAAATACAATTAAATTTTAAGCAAGCCCAGCTCTAAACTTAATCCTCCTTCCATCCAGCCTCTCCTTAAAATAATCAAAAATAAATAAATATCCCCGATAAAAATCCCAACCTTCAACTAGACCCAAATGTCACCACCACCACAACACCAAATTCTCTATCAAAATAACCCATCTCCCATTTCTGTGCTGCCCTTCTTCTCAGGGGAGCCATGCCTGTACCCCCCATACTGGGGTCCTAGCATTCCCACTCTCTCATGCACCCAGTTCCCCAACCAAACATTACTCCTTTCCACCCCCTAAAACATTAAAGCTGGAAACATAGGGGAAGAACAGAAAGCTCAAGAGCTCATATCTCCTCAGACACAATCAGGACCAACCCTTTTTCCAGAGTAGAGGAGCAAACACTCTAAGATCTTGAACCTTCTTGCTGCTACTTGTTACAACCCTATCAAGGGAATGCCCCAAATTCCAGAGAGCAGCCCTGGCTTGCAGAATCTAGCAGTTCCACAGCCTACTAATCTCCAGGTCTTGTTGCAGCTGCAGATGCTTCAGGACACCTCATCCCAGTCCTTAGAATTGGGCGAAAACAGACATGCGCTTTAACTCCACTTTAACAAAGGGCAGCCCTGCTACATGCATAAGAAATGTTAAAGCGGTGTTATAGTCTTGTTAAATGCAAGTTAATGCATGTCTGTTTTCACCCACTGAGCTGATTAAATTGGAGTTTGAGCTGCTGTGCAGCTTACGATCCAAAATACATTATAGCTCACAACTGAGTATATTAACAATGAATTAAAATTGTTCCCTTTTTTGGACCCACTCACAGACTTGTTGTATGCCTTTCTACACAAATACTTGCAAGGGCTCAACACCGATAGACTCTGTAAACTTTTCAGCAGTGTATCAATTGTACCACTGGAGGAGGTACGGACCGTGAAATGTTAACTGTCAGCCTACAAAAGTTAGAAACACCATCTACAAAAAGATTAGACAGCCTACAAAAGTTAGAAACACAGTAATAATGGGCGATTTTAATTACCCTCATATTGACTGGGTGAACGTCTCCTCAGGGTGTGATGCGGAGGTAAAATATCTAGATGCTATAAATAACTGCTTCTTGGAGAAGCTGGTCCTGGAACCTATGAGAGGAGGAGCTACTCTGGATTTAGTCTTAAGTGGCATGCAGTACCTGGTGCAAGGGGTTAGAGTGGTAGAGCCGCTTAGCATTAGTGATCGTAATAAAATCAAATTTGACATAGCTATAGGAGGGAGACAGACAAAAAAAAAAAGACTACTGCAGCAACTGTTAACTTTAAAAGGGGGAACTATGCAAAAATGAGCAAACTAGTTAGAGGGAAACTAAAAGGAGAAGTTGTGAGGGTTAAATGTGTGGAAGAGGTGTGGAGATTATTTAAAAACACAATCTTGGAAGGGCAGATTAAATTTATACCACATATTTTAAAAGGTAGCAAGAGGGCCATGTGGCTAACTGGGGAGGTGAAGGCGGCTTTTAAAGGCAACCTTTACAAAAATGGAAAGCTAGTTCTAATGAAGAGAATAGGAAAGAACATAAGAATTGCCAAATTAGATGTAAAACATTAATAAGGTAGGCCAAGAGAGAATTTGAGGAGCGACTTGCTAAAGATGCAAAAAATAATAATAAAAACTTTTAAAAGTACATCAGTAGAAAGATGGGGGGGAGTAGCAAAAAGGGGTGGGGGCACTCAGGGAGGATAAGGACATTGCAGAGAAGCTGAATGAATTATCTGCTTCCTTCTTCACCGCTGAGGATGTTGGACCAAGGCTTTGTAGATGAAGAGTTCAAAGAACTGTCACAAATAAGTGTGCCTCTGGAGGAGATTCTAGAGTAAAATCACAAACTAAAAAGTAAAAATCCACCAGGATCAGATGATATTCATCCCAGAGTTCCAAAGGAACTTGAATATGAAGTTGTAGGCCTACTATTGATAATTTGTAACCTATCACTAAAATCTGTCACTGCACCAGTGGACTGGAGGGTAGAAAATATAATGCCAATATTTAAAAAGGGCTCCAGAGGTGATCCTGGAAACTACAGACTGGTGAGTCCGATGTCAATGCCAGGCAAACTGGTGGAAACGGTTGTTATGAACAGAATTACTGAGCATATTGATAAATATGGCTTAATGGGGAAGAGTCAACATGGATTAAGGAAAGGGAAGTCATGCCCCACTAATCTATTGGAATTTTCTGAGTGTAAATAAGCATTTGGATAAGGTGAGTTGGCTGATATAGTGTATCTAAAAGTTCAGAAGGTACAGTCCCTCATGACAGACACTTGAGGAAATTAAATAGTCATGGAATAAGAGGCAGTATCCTTTCTTGGATTGGCAACTGGTTAAAAGATGGGAAGCAAAATGGTCAGTTTTCACTGTGGAGAGAAGTAACTAGTGGAGTACCCCAGGGATCTGTACTGGGACCAGTATTGTTTAATATATTCATTAATGATCTGGAGAAGGGAGTAAACAAAGAGATGATCAAATCTGCAGATGACACAAAGTTATTCATAGTAGTTAAAACCCGAGCAGTCTGTGAAGAATTGCAGGAGGAACTTGCAAGACTGGGTGACTGGGCATTCAAATGGCAGATGAAATTTAATGTGGACACGTGCAAAGTGATGCACACAAGGAAAAATAACTATACGTATAAAACGCTGTGTTCTAAATTAGGAGTTACCACTCAGGAAAAGGATCTTGGAGTTATTGTGGACAACACATTGAAATGCTCAGCTCACTGTGCGGTGGTGGTGAAAAAAGCAAACAGAACGTTAAGAATCATTTGGAAAGGGATAGAGAATAAAACTGAAAATATCTTAATGTCTCTATATAGATCTATGGTATGACTACACCTTGAGTAGTGTGTGCAGTTTTGGTCACCCCATCTCAAAAAAGACATGGTAGGTACAGAGAAGGGCAACATAAATCATCAAGGGTATGGAACGGCTCCCATATGAAGAGAAGCATGGTAGGTTAGGGCTCTTCAGCTTGGAGGAGAGATGACAGAGGGGATATGATAAAAGTTTATAAAATGAAGAGTGGTGTGAAACATGTAAATAGGGAGTGGTTATTTACCCTCTCTAAGAGTACTAGAACAAGGGGACACTCCATGAAATTAACTGGCAGCAGATTTAAGACAAAGAGGAGAAAATATTTTTTCACTAAGACCACAATTAACTTGTGAAATTTACTGCCAGAGGAAGAGATCAAGGCCGGTAGCGTAGCTAGTTTTAAAAAGGGATTGGATAAATTCTTGGAGGATAGGTCCATTGATGGTTATTAGCCAAGTAGGTTTTGGAAACATAACCTCTTACTGTTGGGGGCTGGAACAACAGCGAAAGGATTGTCCATTGTGACCTGTTGGGTACTTCTCCCAAGAGACAGAGATTGGCCATTGTCAGACAGGATGCTAGGTTCAATGGACCATTGGTCTGATCCAGTACGGAACTACTTATGTTCTTACGTTCTAAGTGATATGACTGACATCTGGATGACATGTGGATATAGTCTTACAGTTCTCTTCTTGGGAGGAAACTGCATGAGTATTGTGGGGTTTTCTTTGGCAGGTTGTGATTTTGAAGTGAAGAGAGGGATGTAGGAATCTGACCTTATTGTGCAGCATTGGAGTAAAAGGGAGTTTTTGTCATAGTGGCCTGTTATAGCCCCCTTGGGCCAGGGACTCACCCGCACATCTGTTGTCTAGCCACCAGATGCAGGGGGCTGGGAACCGACTGGGCTCGCCCCGTTTCCATCTGGGGCCACTGGTGAGATGCTCCACACCCCTTCCCCCCCGGAGCCGAGCTAGGAAAAAGACTTGGCTCAGAAGGCCGCAGGGATTCCCTGGGCACCTGTTGGTGTTTCCCCCCCTCCTGGTGGCAGAGGGAGAGGGGGCGGGGCCAGGGATTCCTCGTGGCAGCTACCGAACGGGCTGGCTCCTACAGAACCTGAAAAGTGGCATGCCAGGCTGGCAGCACCACAGGCGCATGCCACAGACTGTGCCAAAGGACCCTTGGGCGTGGCCTTTGGCGGGGTCTGGGGGCAAACACTCATTTCGGACTTGGGGGATTTTAGCTGGGCATATTTGTGTAGTGACTGGTGGGAGGTTAGTTGAGGGGGGTTACTTCTGTACTAGTGTGTTTAGGGGGTGGTTGGGGCATTAGGGAGGTGATAAATGGAGAGGACTGGGTTAGGGATGGGGGGGTTTGGAAGTTATGATGGGATGAGGGGTGGGGGTTTCCCCCGCTGCTGGGGTGGGCTGGGGGGTGGGGGTCTCCCCCGCTGCTGGGGCGGGACAGCAAGAGGGAAGCCAGAGCCAGGGTCAGCTGGGAGGATGGACAAGGCCATTGGGGTCGTGATGGGACAGGGGAGATATGGGCCCCATTGGGGGGGATGCTAGATCAGTGAGGCAGGAGAGGTGCTTGTTACCTGTCCTGATCATAACCCCCGAGGTTATGGACAGGTGGCTCATGATCAGAGGATCTCTAACCTTGCTCTGATGTTGTTGAATGAGAGGTCAGTGGTCAATAAGGTGACAACTGTCCAGGAATTGATCCTGGACCATGCAGCCAACCTCGTATGTATCACGGAAACCTGGATGGACACTGAGTTGGGGCCTATTTTTGCTGACCTTGTTCCAGACAGGTATTCCGTGCAGCATCAGCCACGGTCAGAGGGACAGAGGGGCAGTGTAACCATGATTTTTAGGGAGTCATGGTCTGTTCGGAGGTATCTGGTGCAATTAACATCGGGTATTGAGGGTCTCCATCTAGTGACTGATTTGGCAGGAGACAGTTTGGGAGTGCTGCTTGTGCACCTACCTGTACGGCAGCCTCCCTACGTGCTCTAGCGGAGTTGGTATTGGCGGTGGTGTTGCGGTCCCCAAAGACAAAGTCTTGGGGGGCTTCAATATCCATGCCGATGCTGATCTTGGGGGAGCAGAGCATGAGTTCATGGCCTACAGGGCAACCATGGGCCTGTCCCAGATGGTCATCGGCCTGACACATCAGGTGGGACATACCTTAGACCTTATGTTTTGCACCAGCCTTGAGGCTAATGCAAATGCCCTTGTCACAGACAGATCATTACCTCCTGCAGGCCTCTCTCCAGGCGCATGTCTGTCCCTGGAAGGGTGCAGAACCAATTCGAATGGTTTGGCCCCGGAGACTGATAGAACCACAGTGGTTCCGGAATGCTCTAGGTGAGATACCCTCTCATCTTGATGACCATCTCATTGATGACCTCATTGTGATATGGAATACTCTGTTGCCAAGGACCACTGATCAGACGGCTCCTAGGCACCTGCTTCCCAGGTGACAGCACCGCAAGCCTCCTTGGTTTTCTAAGGAGCTGCAGGTGATGAAGTGAGAAGGACAGTGGTTAGAGCAATGGTGGTGTCACTCACATGCTGAAGCCAACAGATTGCATCATAGAACCAGTTTATGAGCCTATGCCGTGGCTATGTGGGCAGCAAAAAAAGAGGGTTTTGTTACCCTCATAGCATTCACAAAATCCTGTCCAGCGGAGCTGGCTAGTCCGGCCTCCCTCCACTTGGGAGTGGAGTCATCTAGTGCTCGTTGTGACATGTTTGTGAATTATTTTGTAGATAAAATCGCTCGAATTCACCACGACTTTGACACCACGCTTATTACATTAGGGAAACCAGAGGTTAGGGTCTGAATTTGTGGGATCAGTTTCAGTCAGTGACACCCACAGATGCGGAGGATGTTCTTGGGGTGGTCAGGGCCACCTTTTGTGAATTAGACCCATGCCTGTCCTGGCTGGTTAAGGCCTGCTGGGAGACACTGGGGCCATTGCTGGTCGTTGTGGTCAATGCCTCCCTTCGGGAAGGCAGAGCACCGGGTTGTCTCAAATAGGCAGTGGTGCAGCCTCTGCTCAAGAAACCATTGCTTGACATTGACTCCCTTGCCAGCTATCGGCCTGTCTCTAACCTTTCATAGCTGGCAAGGAGGTCAACGTCAATTGATGGTTTCTTGAGCGGAGGCCGCTGTATCAAGGAGGGGCAAGGTATCAATATTTTTAATCAATCAATAAATAGATGGCCACTTCATCATTAAACCTATACGAGTGTTTCAAAGCGGTGAGCCCTAGAAAGTTATATTAAAGCTGTTTTTTGTTCAGTGTGAAATCAATCACACATTATATAATACTTTCCATTCTTCGTCATGCCATTTACTTCCCATTAAACACTTAACAAATCCTGTTGCACTATATAGCAGAATAATTCTTGTAAGACTATGTAAATTATGTTTTATTTCTTCTTAAACAAATAATATTTTATACAGGCTTTAACAGTTGTTAATTTTGCAGACTTTTAAAGCTGAACTGTTTAATTAAATTAGATCTTTTTTCTTTGTTCTTTTTTTCTTTTTCCTTTCTCTGTGGCCTTGTTCATATATGGCAATTTTAAGTATATGGTCCATACTATTTAGTAGCTGAAGTGTATTATCTTGCCCCTCACTACTCCTATTTGAAATGATCCTGAAATCTCTGTGAGAGGGAGTTCTCTTCAAGTACTTAGAATCACACTATAAAATCTGAAAGATTTAAGTAAGTGCTGGTGATAATAAAGATAGTAAAGTACATACCACTAATTTGTATAAGGCCTAAAGGTCTTACAAGAATTATCCTGCTATACAGTGCAGTTTATTGCTGTGATGACTGTAGCAATCATTAAAATATTTAGATACTATGGTGATAAGGATAGTTTGAAAGGAAACAGAATATTGAATAGTATAAATATATAATCAGATGTTACACCCTATTGCTTCTAAGATTCATTACATCACACACCATCAACTGAAACCTCGTTAACTGAGCAGAAACTGATTTTATTCAGATTCTTTAAACCTCTGTGTTTTTGTTAATATCAATTGAATTTAAGCAGTCAATTTCCATTAAAGTTTAGACTCCTTTGCAAATACCAACTTTAGATTATTTTAAGTGGTGGAATGCCTCTGACCAGTCCACAAGAAATAAACGCAAGAAATAATGTTTATTATCATTCAAGAATAAACCATTCATTTTTTGCAAATTATTTGACTGTAGATTGAATGTGAACAGTTACCTGCACTTGGGCTGTTTTTACACGGACCTGGGTGGGAGTTGGGGGGGTGTCGGTGCGGCGGGTGTTGGTGGGTGTGCAGCGGGAGCACACACCCACAAACACCCACCACCCATGGCGTTTACACGGGCGCACACCCGCCGCACACCCATCCCCCCACCTACCAGCAGCCATTTACACGGACTGACCCCCCCCCTGCACCACGCGCACATGCCCAAACACCAAGCGTCGAGGGGGGGGGGGCATCCATGTAAAAACGGCCTTGATGTTGAACTACAGCTGATGGGGAGAGAATAGTCACATAGAAGGTTATTATTTCCATTTCTCAGTTGGATTAGTCACTGGCTTTGATTCTCTCAGGCAAAGGAAAAGTTTAGGGACAGATCACATGAAAAACAGGTTTAAGGAATTTTCAAATAATATATACAGTTTTTCTTCCTGTGACACATAGGTCTTGCCACATAGCCTTGCTCCTCTCTATGGCCATTAATACACGAACAGGGGTGGGTGTTTGGGTGTGGTGGGTGGAGGCGGGTGGGTGTCCATTTACTTTGTGTCCGTTTTCTGTGTGTCCATTTACTTTGTTCCAGAGTGTGCATGCACATACGTCTTATTTTCCACTTGTAATTCTCACTCTTCTGTTTGACACCATGGCAATAATTATTCCAGTAACCATGAATAAATCCACAAAATTCTCCATGGTGCATTTTGTTCTGCCTAATGGCCAGCAAGGAATGCTTGAAATGCCTTTACTCCTCATGGGTTGTAAACAGACGGATGCAGCCCCAGCTCTGCTCTGCCACATCCCCAGGTGGCCCGTTCATTTAAGGTGGACTGCCAGAGGTGCAGGCAAAGCAGAAGCAGACCAGCCCCATTTGCAGTGCTCCAGAACATCAGAGAGCACCACCAGCAGAGCAGGTGAACCAAACCCAGGGCGCCAACCCGAGGCAGAGCAGTGATGCATCTGCTTGGTGGATAGCTGCTGCTGCTGCACCTTGGTCCGGCAATTACCCCGGACAATGCCACAGAGTTGTGGGCCACACGAGCATCACACAATCCACCTGTACTAAGGAGTCAACTATTGATTTCATCAGTATTACTTTGTATTCCCACAAACTGTTTTCCATTTAACCACTGAACCCACTAATGACAACCCTTTTCCACTCTGTCTACGTCCCTGTGCTATGTTTACACCCGTTTGAGTCAGTTTCTGTTGGAGGCTGGCCAGATCCAATCTATTTAAAACCCCTAGTGATGTTCCAATGCCTTCCATCCAGTCAATAGTATCCAATCCCTCTATGTCTAGTCTTCTATGTTGATTAAGAGTTATTGCTGCATTTTCATCTACTTTTCCTTGCACTTCCGCTGCCCCTATGGCAAGTATTTTGTGTCTCATTTCATGTTTTTACAGGTTCCCCTACTTCTTGTGCATTGTTCAAATACAGTCACCTGATTCCCCGATGGGAGAAAATTCCCTCTAGGATGAATGATTAATGCGTTATCTGTAAAGGTGCTTGTATATCAGACCACAAGTGGGGCTCGGCAGCAGCCTATGCCACGTCGCACAGATCCTGTTGAGTCCACTGTGTGAATGTGATAGCTTTGGCCAGCCATCCCACCACTCTTTCCCTATTTAAGGGGCCCGAGAACGATATTGCTGCTTTGACATCAGCAGGAGACAGAGGGTTGTCCTTAGTGACTGTCCTAGTAGTGTGTGTGGTAGTCTCCCTGCCAGGGGCATCATCTTCCTTGTCAGAGCCCTTGCCTAGTTCACCTTTTATGGTTTCAGTGACCCCTTCTTGCATAATAGTGACTATAGCTAGCTACCCTTTGGTCGGGGGCAGCAGGGCTGTAAGACAGGGGAATGGTAAATTCTTCTGTCTGCCTTATCATACATATTCTATTAATGAGCTGCTCGTCCTCAGAGAAGTCACCCCCTTCCCATTGGTCAGGGTCATCAGGATCTACTTGGCTGCACGTGGAAATAGGAGAAGCTTTGGCTGCAGACACTAAGGCACGCTTACCCTGTAACTGCTGAGTGAGAACGTTTATCTTTGCCTCACACTGATTGTGGGAGACTACACTTCCGTGTTTGGTTTGTTTTACTTGGTCTATTAATAGTCTCATCCCTGCCTGATTTTCCTGTAAGCGAGTGAGGCAAACTTTGTTACTATGCTCTAGCCGCTTATTTTCTTGTTGCACAGCTGTGAGTTGGTCTTTAGCGTCCCTACGTTCCTTAGTTTGCAGCAGACATTTACAATTGTTTCATTTTTCCAATTTTGACTGTCATCTTTTTGTTGGAGCATAGTCAATTCAGCATCCTGTTCTTTTTCAATAGATTTGCTTTCTAAGTACTCCATTTCAAAAGCCTCTATGGCTTTCCAGAGGGGCCAAATAGCTGCAACATATTTGAATTCCTTTTTGAGTTGGTACTAAGAGACATATTTGTCCCATACATCACACAGCTGTGCACAAGAAACTGGGCATGTTAAAGCCTGATCAGACATGGGGCATAGTCCTTGCTCATATATGAACTTTTGTAGTTTGGGAACGGATTGTACTTTATCCCAGTGTTCAGTGGGGACCCCTCCCACATTCCTCCTCTTGAACCAAACCATAGAAACCCAAGTGGTGGTGACTGCCAGTCCAGAGAAAGTGCTGTATCCTTATTATTACACTCTCCCCATCCTGCAGTGCGAAAGTATAATTTTGGTTATAATTTGGTTCCCTACTTTGGCACAAGCCCTACACCTTCAGTTGTAAAGCCTGTTAAATGCGACCAGGGGAATGCTATCCAGGCGTCTTTAGAGAATGGCCATGATATAGCACACCACAGCTGTCTTCTGACAGATTTTTCATTTGCCGGACCCCACTATACCACGTATCTCCACCATAGGACTCGACGATGCAGTGCACTAGCACAGCGGTCTTCAGACAGGTTTTTCGTTTGCCGGACCCCACTACACCGTGTGCCCTTTTACTGTTGACAGGAATGTGTGTCATAGCTATATTCCCCCACCATGCATTCTTCCACCAATTGTTAGGAAATAAATGAGTGTGCTGTACCTCAGTTTACCCCAAACGGGATTGAAGGTCGCCAATTAACAAGACAAAGTATGTGGGTACAACTCAATTTTATTGGATAGACACTTAACATCTGGACATGGCAGTGTTACCAGGTAAGAACCCCAGTAACCCAACCTAGGATATCTTACATGTCAGAGGCCACAGTCCGAGATGCAAGCTGGTTCAGAGGAGAAGAGGAGGGGGTCCAACAGATGGCTGGACAGGAGTCTCTGGATCTTTGACAGCAATGGTAAGGGTCAGACGCTCACGCAGGCTCACTGCAATGCTAGTGGCTGCAAGCACCAGAGACAAGAAATAGGCCCCGGGCATTTCCTTTTATAGCTTTCTTTATTATGAATACATGTTGCAGGGTCCCCTCTTTGAATATGCCAGGTGCAGAAATAAGCTGACCATTCATTCCATATCACTTGGAGCATAGTCACCAAAGCTATTTTTGCTTTTGGGGACTTTTTCTCTACTGCCTAGTTGCCGGTCTGATCTACTGAGGCTACCTCCCTTTTCTTTCAGGCCTTCTTTGTTTTCTCAGAGATAGTGGCTGTCTGGGGTTGTTATTGTGGCCTTGGAGATACATTTTTCTGCTAGTGTGAGAATTCCTGAAATATGTTTATTTACAGCTTTTATTCTCATGGACCTTCTTGATTTGTGCCAGCCTGAGGCTTATGCTTCAAATTAGCTGAACTGAACTTGTTCAGGCCTCATCCTTCTTATGTCTCTGACCATGGCCAAACTGTCTAATCAATTCATAATAAAAGCTTTGTTCCTCATGTAAAAGTTGGTTTTAGCATTAAAAAGGTTGTTTCACATTTAACTATTCCTCCCCCCCCATCGAGCCTGCAAGATCTGGCTGTTCACCTAGGCCTTCGGAGGGGAGGGTGGAGTAGTTTTTTGGGGGGGGGTTGGATATGGGATATTGCTTTTTAAATTATTGATGAAGCTGTTTTTTTAAATATTGTTTTTATGGAATTTTATAGTATCTGTTAATTGTACGCCACCCCAAGATGCCGTAGGCATGAGGGGGCAGCTAAAAAATATTTATAATTAAAAATAAAATAAATAATATAAATAATCACTGTGCAGTAACTTTGGTTCATATTCCAAAGTTAGGATGCCGGTGTATATAGTGTCATGGTCCTCGGGGTGTTTTGCCTTCTGTTATCCTGTTTAACCCAAGACAGTAGACCGCATATTGCTGTATGTTTATATGTTTGTATGTCTTGTTTGGCTTTGGCCGCAATAAATATTATCTATTTATTACAAAGTTCCCACAATCATTACCAAGGTAGACAAAAGGAATTTGATTTCATTGTCCATAGGGTCCTGAATATATGGCAAGGGTGGGGAACCTTTTCCCACCCAGGAGTCACTTTAAAAATGAGTACAAGCTCCAAGTAGAAGCTGGGAGATAGGGGTGAGTAAGGCATGCTCTTATGAAGAGAAGGGTCCACGACATGGATCTGCCCCCTATCCTTGTCTGCATGACCTCATCTCTGCTCCCTTACCATGAGCTCAGCCTTTTAGTGTTCGGAGTCTATGAACTGGATCCAGGGCCAGATCTAGGATCTGGAAAGGGACAAGATAAAAACTAACCATTAGCCTCTGGGCCTCTTTTCAAAAAGAGATAGAGCTCTTTAGACGACTGTTTCTGAGATGAACAGGAAACCAGTAAAGGGGGAGAGCTGCATGGTTTCATTTCCCTTACTTAGAAAATGGGCTGAGGACAAGCAAAATTAGATGGCACTTTGGAAAATGTAAGGCCACTTACATGTTACTTGGGAGGGAGGGAAACTTTCATAAATGCAATCGCGGCTCTATTCTCACGGAAATGAGCATACTTGGGAATGCATTATTCTGCTTTTATCCCACGACAACACCCACACGACCAACCAGCAGTGCAGACGTAGTTCTCAGTCTTAGATCAAATCATCTCTGAATACAATGCAAGTTCCAAGCCCTTCCAACTTCACTAAAAACCTCTTTATCACAACTCAGAACCATCTTGCTTTGATAATAATTATATTCAAGTTTTACAGTGATCCTGAAGCTGTTTGGCACCAGTGTTAGCCCTTTATGCTAACATGAGTCCCCTCTGCAGTGAGTGAGTCTCACTTAAGTGCTAAAAGCTAATGCTGGTGCTAAACAGCTTGAAGACTGTGCAGTTAGTATATGTTGGGCACCATGTTGTCCATTCTGCTTGTAAGTTATATCCCTTTCGCAATAGCCTTTTGCCTGTCTTGCCTACTTTCACTGTAAGCCAGGGGTGGGAAACCTCAGGTCTGGGGAGTCAATATGGCCCCTTTTCAGTTCCTGGATCTGGCCCCTATAGCCTGTTCCTATCCCCAAGCACTGAAAAACTGAGCTCAGGGTAAGGGAGCAGAGATGAGGGCATGCACAAAAGGATGGAAATAGATCCATGGCACAGATCCATGATCTGGACTGGGGCTGAAACTTCTCAGTTTCTCAACAAGAATCACAATTCTCGTCTTCTTCTTACAAACGAGAACATGACAAGAATCGGCTAGATTCTCGCTGAGAAACACAAGAAATCTCGAGAAACAAACTACCCAGTGATGATGGGAGGGAGAGGAAGCCATTCTTCCTCCTGCTCAGCTTTCTTACCTTGTCTAGGGTTGTCAGCTGTCTTGGTAGGGAAAGCTGGCCCAATCACAAGTTTTCAGGAATGGGAGAGGAGGAGAAGGATGGAGGTGGTAAATCTTCAGCATTCAATTGGCTAGCAGGAGTCAGCAGCCAACAGAATGCTGAAAAGCTGTGCTGAGCCTGCCTCATCCCTTCAGCTCTCCCCCCTCCCATCTGGAAGTCCTTTCCAGGTGGGTGGTGGGACAGTAGGATGAAGCATTCTATTGGCTAGCAGAATTCAGCAGCCAATACAATTCTGAAAAGCTGTGCTGAGCCTGCTTCCTCCCCATCTGGAAAGGACTTCCACCTCCCATCTTTTCAGATGGAAGGGGAAAGAGATGAGGGAAAGATGGTGAGCTCAGCACAGCTTTTCAGCATTCTATTGGGTGTGGACTCCTGCTAGCCAATAGAATGCTAAAGATCTGTCCCCTCCATCCTGTTCTCCCCCCTCCCATTCCTGAAAATTCATGATTCGGCCAGCTTTCCCCACCAAGACAGCTGCAAACCCCAGACAAGGTAAAAAAGTTGGGCAGGGGAAAGAGTGGCATCTTCCTCCCTACCCCCTTTAATTTCTCTGGGCTGGGAGACCAGCCTGGGTTCACAGAGGGGTTGGGGGGAGAAATTTCATGAGAATTTTAATCAGGGTCAAGATGTCTGTGAGATCACAACCCTGATTCTCAATTCTCACAAGATTTTTGTGAGAATAAAATCTATTCTCATTTCAGCCATCCTCTTCCTTAGTCCACCCCTTAAGAACCCCTCCCTCAACTTCTATGCAGCCCTTGAAGCTTGTACTAATTTACCAAGTGGTCCCTGAGCAGGAAAACATTCCCCATTCCTTTGAGACACACACCATCTCTTATTCTACATTTGTGCCGTGAACAATATGGTACCAATCTCTGAGCAGGAGTGGGGTAGAGAAGGGACCCAGGGGCCTGAGCCCCTCCCCAATTAACTGTGCACTCCTACTCCCCAAGAGCACATATTCCATCTTGCTCCTTTCCTGCCTTGCACCATCTCCCTCCAGGTTCTGCTTATACCAGGTGCAGGGGGTGGAGTGCACCATGGGAGAAGAGACAGGGAGTATAAGGCACAAACAGGAGAAAGCACTACACAGGCAACTAATTTTTCCTAGCCTTTTCCTGAAACACACACCACCCCCTCCAGCATTCAAACAGATCCTGGAAGAGGGGGAGAGGGACAGGTAGTGTGTGCTGGGAGGAAGCCCTGGGACAGGACTAAGGGAGAGGGTCTGGGCCACTTTCATTCTCCAAGACTATCTTGATTGTTCCCCATTGAGGAAACAGGAGGAGGATGGGAAAGGGAGGATGGGAAACTAAAGAAAGACAGTAAATGAGGGAAACTAAGAACACTTTTGCATAACTATTTTTTCTAAAATTTCTTTTCCACCCTCAGACCCTGATCTGATATTTCTGACTAGGCAAAGCTCAAGAATGTAATCGTAACTACAAGTAAGACTTTATCAAAGTGGACTTTGCTCCATTGATAGTCACTGGACCAGTGTTGCTAGTTCAGCTTTTTTCAGAGCTCAGTTCTAATACCCTTACACATATTTTAAATTACTTACTCCACCTAGTACGGTCAATGAACTCGGGAACACACACCCACCTACACCGCCATCAGACGGGCGCTCAGGTGGGTGGGGAATAGGTGGACTTCGTGGGTGCATCATGTTTAAAAACAGCCTAGTATATGGCCAAGGAAACCTCACAGGGGATCTAGGCCACGTCTCTGTCCCTTTTTACATCAGCTGTTGTTCTGAAGCCAGTGGTGAAGGGAATGCTGCACTCCCCTTTCTTCTTTGTGGCTGCCCTCCACTAGCAAAATGAATCCAGCCAACGCAATTAATGTGGTGCTATTGTGCACTATAACGTAGGTTCACCTCCAAAAGTCGCAATCCAGTTTTGTTCTTGTTACATACATTGATCCTTTCACACAACACCCTAATCTCTTGCAAACACATCATATATTACTTAGTCCGTGTTTGCCTTGTCTGCAGCAATACATTCACATGGCTGCTGATTTCCCTGCGTTTCAATGGCCCCTTCCCCTCCCTATTTTCCTGTGGTATTTCCCACAATATAATGGTAGGGTTGCCACTTCTCACAGTTTGACTCTGAGTCTTCCATTTTGACCTATGGGAGTCTCAGAGTCAAACCATGAGTGGTGGCAATCTGTGAGCCCGAGTTCCCAGCATTCACACCAGAATATGTCAATTTCAAAGGCTAGCATGAAGTGCTTCCCTCTCCCCCGTGGTTCATGGCAGGGGGAGTGCAAGGTGGCTGACACAGTAGCCACGCTGGGAGCTGCCCGTTAGAATCCCAAGTGTACAATATCATTGGGTGGTTGCAAATGGCACGGTAAATATGGTGGGAGTCATGGGGATTGTGTGTGTTTCACTCACCTACATGCTGTGAGTACTGAACCTAGCAAATGGCCCTACAGTGCAGTGGGGAGGTAGGGGCAGGCAGGAGCTGTAACAGGCAAGAGTAATAGACAGGCTCCCGGATCTGATCAAACCAAAGAAGCGAGAGAGACGCATTACCTGCATCCCTGTACTGGTGGTCATGCTGCCAAAGTTAAGCCAATCCACGCTGACCACAACCCCCCGCTCACTCACCCAGATGCATATTGCTCCAGCCTCGTACAGATCCTGGGATCCCTCAGAACAAAGGCAGCCTAAATTGATGGCTTGCCAACACCTGGAAGTGCATTAGCCTGGATTAGCCCACACAATGTTCCCCGCATCCCTGACATTATACTTAATGCGTGAGCCCCCCAGCAGTGAACATGTGTTCAGGGAACGTGTCCAGCTCACAAATGGCCAGGTAAACACCCACACGTGGGTGGCTATCATGCCATTTGCTAACACCTATTGTTACTTGATAGAGTCCAATCCTTACAAACAAACCACTTGAATCGAATGGCAAAGAACAATGAATCATCAAGGGAAGGTGTCACACAATACTCAGAATGCGTGTTTGTGTCACTACTACTGTGGCAGAATAGACCCACAGTGGACTAATATACCCTAAGGGGAAGCTAAAATGGCCACCGGCTGCTCACAAATGGCCACTAACAGGAAGTGGCTGTGTTTGGGGCATGGCCCAGGCTATAAAAGAAGGCTGCAGAGACAGAGAGGGATGGTGCAGAGAGCAGTTGTGTGATGGAGAAGGAGCTAGCTTGTGTGTTTCTCTAAAAGGACTAAGCAAGAGGAACTGGCAGGTTGAACTGCGAATAGCCAGAGCTGGGAAGCCTGGCTGGAGAGATTGTAATTGGCTAAGGGGCTTGCTGGGGAAGCGAAGCCCAGATTGAGAACCTTGGTGGGTTGTATGGTGGAGGATACTTTATATAAATAAATGCACATGGAGCTAATTCCTTGTTGTGTGGGCCTGCAAAGACTTACTGTGGAGAAGAGCCACCCTGTGACAATTACCCATTCTAAAAAACCATTGTGTCAATAAGTCCTATAGTGCATCCAGTTCTTGGGGGCAGCAATTGAACAACACACACCAACACTATAAAACAAGTTAGATAAGAAACCAAATATAAACTCAATATAAACTTCAGGGGAAATTTCAGGTGTACTTAACAATTCACCATTTAGTATGTAACCATTACTGTAGATACTTATTTTCTATTTATATCCTGCTCTTTCCCACTGGCTCAGGAAGGCTCACAGTATACACAAATATAAAAGATAGATTTTATAAAATCATATAAAATTTCCCATTAAAACCATTCCTACCACCACCCTCCAAACCCTATCCCTGTCTGCTAAAAGCCCTGGCAAATAAATATCGGTCCTTTACCTAAAAATATGAAGGTTGCATTCACGCAACAGTATTTTACAATGGGTAGTATGTTACAATGTTGCATGAAATCCTTACCACCCCTGGGCTCCTTGATAATCCCATGTTCTCTGTGACCTGGTGCAAAGGATTGGTTTGCAAGGAACTGACTATCAAGCAGCAATAGTGTTGTATTTATTTAATTTATTTAAAACGTATATCCCGTCCCTCCTGCCCACAGGGCAGCCTGGGGCGGCGAACAACATCCATTAAAATAATATAAAAATTTTAAAACAATTTAAAATACAGTATGTGGGGAAAAGTCCCCATCCCCATCCCTCGCCAAAAGCCTGACGGAACAGCCAGGTCTTACATATACGCCAAAACATCAGGAGAGTGGGAGCTAGCCGAGGCTCTTCTGGGAGCGAATTCCACAGCACAGGGGCGACCACCGAAAAAGATCTAACATCGGTGGCCACCCGCCTCGCTCGGGGAGCCTCCAAAAAGGCTCCCACGGACGATCTCAAGGGTCGCACGGGCACATGGGGAGTGAGGCGATCCCGCAGATAAGCAGGGCCCAGGCCGTGAAGGGCTTTAAAGGTTAAAACCAGCACCTTGAACCTGGCCCGGTGCTTTATAGGCAGCCAGTGCAGAGCCCGGAGCACTGGTGTCATGTGCTCCCTGCGACCCGCCCCCGTCAGGAGACGGGCCGCGGCATTCTGCACCAGCTGCAGCCTCCGGACCAGCTTCTCGGGCAGCCCCACGTAGAGCGCGTTGCAGTAATCCAGCCTCGAGGTGATGAAGGCATGGATGACAGTGGCGAGGTCGGAGTCTGAGAGATACGGCCGAAGCCGCCGGACAAGATGTAACTGCCGAAACGCACTCCCCGCCACGGCCACAACCTGAGATTCCAAGCTGAGCCGCGAATCAAGGAGCACACCCAGACTCCGCACTTGAGACACCATGGGGGGGCGAACCCCCCCAACAAGAGGAGATTCAACCACCCCCAGGCTCCCCAAGCCCTCGCCCACCAACATCACCTCCGTCTTGTCAGGATTCAGTTGCAGATGGCTCAACCTCATCCAAGCCCCCACAGCTGACAGGCACTGGGAAAATAAGGAGACTGCATGGCCTGGGTCGGTGGAAAAGGAGAGGTAGAGCTGAGTGTCATCAGCATACTGATGACACTGCATGCCCTGAAACCCCCTCACGATCTCCCCTAACGGCTGCATATAGATGTTAAACAAGAGGGGGGACAGAATGGCACCCTGCGGGACTCCACACGTGAGGTCCCGGGGGGAAGACGTACACTCCCCCAAGACCACCCGGTGAGTTCTCCCGGCCAGGAATGAACGAAACCAGTCCAAGACCATTCCGCCAATTCCAGCATGGTCCCGCAGGCGAGTCACCAACACCTCATGATCGACTGTGTCGAATGCAGCCGAAAGGTCTAGCAGGACCAGTAAGGTCTGACGACCCTGGTCCAACGCCAGACGGAGATCGTCAACCAAGGCCACCAATGCCGTCTCCGTACCATACCCAGGCCGAAACCCAGACTGGGAGGGATCAAGGAAACCGATGTGGTCCAGATGCTCCTGGAGCTGTCGTGCCACAGCCCGTTCAATAATCTTCCCTAAAAAGGGAAGATTAGAGACCGGCCGATAACTGGCAGGAGCATCAGCGTCAAGAGATGGTTTCTTGAGCAGGGGTCTAACCACAGCCTCTTTTAGGCAGTCAGGCACCCTGCCCTCCCGAAGGGAGGCACCAACCACCCCAGCCAACAACGGCCGTAACGTCTCCTGGCTGGCTTTCACCAGCCAGGACGGGCATGGATCTTGCTCACAAGTAGTGGCACGAACAGATCCCAACAAGGAATCCACATCGGCAGGCGACACCATCTGAAACCGATCCCACAAAACAGGACAGGACGGGGCATCCATAGCCCCAAGATGATCCTCTGCAATAACTGTGGTGCCGAAATCGTGGCGGATGCGAGCGATCTTATCTACAAAGTACTCGATAAACCGGTCACAGCGGTCACTGGATTGCTCCAGGTCCAGGCGGAGACAGGCAGGACTGACCAAGCCTTTCACCACCCGGAAAAGCTCCGCTGGACGTGACTTTGCAGATGCAATAAGAGCAGCAAAGAACTGCTTCTTTGCTGCCTGCACCGCCACAGCATAAGCCTTTAAACTGCTCTTATGCTGCGATCGATCATACTGGTCGCAAGTCCGGCGCCACCGTCGCTCTAACCGCCTGCTCTCCCGCTTCAAAGACCGCAGGCCCTCAATAAACCAAGGAGACCTGCGGGAGACTCGGGAGGGCAGTGGACGCCTGGGAGCCACCATGTCAGTGGTCTCGGCCAACAAGGTGTTCCAGAAGGCTACGAGATCATCGACAGAGCGGGTGTCAAGGTCCAGGGAAAACTCCCCCAGAGCATTCCAGAACTGATCCAGTTCCATAAGTCTCCGGGGGCAGACCGATCTAATAGGTCCTGCACCCTGCCAGGGGCTATTAAGCGCCAGGATGCATGCCTTAAGGAGGTAATGGTCAGACCATGACAAAGGCTCTACCCCCTTAACTCCTACTAACTGACCCCCCGCCTCAAGGTCGGTGCAGAAAACCAAATCCAGTGTATGTCCCTCCTCGTGTGTGGGGCCACAGATGATTTGGTATGGTTTGATTAACCCAGTGCAAGTTTTAATTCCTGACACATCATTTCCTATTTGTCATTTCCTACCTCTGAATGGTCCTAGAATTGCACCCCTAGAATCTGTTGCAGGAACTCCCTCCTCCTTGCCATGTCCCAATCCTGGAACATTGCAAGCAGGGATATCACCAAGTCATTTACTCATGCCCTTTGCATTGTAGGAAATATTGCCAGGAAGGTGGATGGGGGAAGGTAAGTGAAATGCAGAAGAATCAGCAGTTGTGTTGATGCACTAGTACAGGACATGAGAAACACAGATTAAGGAATAAGTGGTGAGTTTACAGTGCAGGAAAGGACTCCAAGATAACTTTTTTAACAGAGGAAGAATTGCATACTAAAGCAGTTCACAGGTTGCTACTCATGTCCAATGAGTTTTCAATTACAAATGGAACTGCACAGAACACTTTTTACACATCTGATTATAATTCATATCACTGAAGAGTAACCCTCTTGTTTACTGCCTCATTATACAGGATCTGAAAATAACTGCACATTCTTGACACCATTTTAAAAACTGTTTAAAAGACCTGGCTGTGGTAGAATGTTGTCAGCATAAATAACTGAAGTCTATTTTTTTTTTCTTCAAAATTATTTTATTCCAGTATGGTGTTCCTTTCAGCTTAAAACCCCACAGAAGTGCAAAATTCCTTTTTGGGATATCCAAGAACATTCTGACTCCCCCATTCTGGACCCTCTTGGTCTGCAGAACCACTAATGTTAACAACATACTAGCTTTATGCATATACATCTTAAAGAATTCTATGTAACTAGGTTTGTCACATGTTGACACCCTAGCCTCCATGTTCCTACAATGCCTCCCGCCTCTTCCCCCAGTACAAGTTGTACCATCAAGTCAACCTCCCAAGCACTTTTCTGACAACTCACTGAAATCACCTCCTTTGTTACTTATTTTCACATCCCACTACTAACTAGCACAGTTTCTCGAAAATTTCCTTTGAAATTCTTATCATCCCTAAGCATACTTCGTAACAGACAACAAGCATATACAGTAACAATTTCTATTGGAAGAAAGCAAAAATACTTAATAAAGATTTATGTAAGGACAGTGAGGTCTCTTAACTATTGAGAACATCTAAATAATTATTAACTGCATGAGCTATATGCAAATTCTACTATATTGACCTGACCTTTTGGCTCCCGTTTATGTTGAAAACCAGCAGCTCTTAGCATACATGAATAAACTAATTACTTTAAGAACAAATTGTAACTAATATCAAACTACAATTCCTTGAGATTTTCTTTACAAAATGGAAATTTCCACATTAATTACAGTATCTAAAGCATGAATTATCTTCATCTCTGCTTCATTAACATCCTGCAATACGGAAGCCTCATATTATACATAAACATTTTTAAAATGCAAAAAATAAAATAAAAATAAGGATGCACAATTCAGCCTATTGAGAGGAAACAGTTCAAATGCGAAACACACACTTAATACTTTAATATATTGATGCGTAGGGCTACAGCAGAGGTTCCCAAACATTATGCCTGTGAGAGCCCATCTGGAGATGTAAATATAGTCCTGTAACTCCCTAGACCGGAACAAAGATGTAGAGTATATCAATTAGTAGTTGGGATTGTGACTATCTGAAGACAGCATCCTGACCCCCACAGTTTGGGAACCTCTGGCCACAATGTCTAAACCCAATCACTGACAACACTTAATTTCCCCTGTTGTTTCTTCCTCGTAGGGCATCAGTGCCATTTCTTTTTAACCCTTTTTAATTCATGTGAAATTGGTTTCTTCACCACAACACTCTTAATATCAATATATTTCTGTTAGCTTGTTTTAGATGCCTGCGCCTCAGCTTTGGAAATCCCTTCTCCTATAGATTCACCAGAGCCTGAGCCTAATCTTTAGAAGAAAATTACATTTATTTTTTATTTGTTCAGATAGATTTTTTATTTGATTGGCAGGCACAAATAGGTTTTTATACCAGTTTGTAGAGGTTTTTATCCTACTTCTGTAACTTTTACATGTTTTATATTTCTATTAAATATTTATTTTTATTATGTTACCCACTCTGAGCCCTCAGGATAGGGTGGCCTGTAAAACAAATAAATCTTTTACACAAAACTGTCAGGGTAGAACTCACTACTATTTCAGCTAGTTTTCTCATTAACCAATGACAAGACATTGCAGCAAAACATCACATCTTTATGGTGTCTGTCTAGACACTGTAGGGTAGTGGTGGTGTTGTTTTTAAGTTATTATTTGCAGAGGGGCTTCCCACCTCTAGAATCCAGAGATATCTTAAAAGGTAAAGTGTCTTCTTGGTTCCTTGGGAATTCAAGGCTCTGAACCTAACAAGTTCAGTGAATGCAGTCTAGCAATTCACACAACCTTTGCAGGGGAAACTTTCTAAAAGTGTGTGGGGGAGTAAAAGTAATATTTTGGCTAGGAATTTGTTGTAACCCGAAGGGAATGAAATTCCCTCATTAAGCTTATTCCTTTTGAGTGGAAAATCATTTTCTCTCTCTCAGATTATCACATTCATGTTTTTTTAAAAATCCAGCACAAACTTACTTCTTTGGTTTGTCAGTAAAGCTACAGGCACCGCTATGGCGGTAATGATGACAGCCACGGCAAGCAAGCCCAACAGGTATTTCACTACGGTCTGGAAAACATGAAAAGGCAACTGAAAATTAGAAGGGGGGGTGTGTGTCTCTGCAGACTAAGTGCGCGCGGATGTCTGTATCCATGCAGTGCCTGTGCATGGAGCTTGTGCGTTTGATGATTCTGCAGTCTCCTGTCCCGCACTTCATAGATTTGCTCCAAGAGTTAACTGAATGGGATGGTGGGTTTGTGTCAGTGTGGAGCGGGGTGGGGTTTGGCCCTGTGGGCAGGAGGGGCGGGCTATTAATTAATTAATTAACTCCCTCCTGGGGTATGTGAGGCAGAGTCACACAGAAACTCTAACACGTGCCAAACGACAGGTCCCGGGGAGAGAAGTCCAAAATCTGCGCCGACTCTGCTCTCGTGCAAAGAATGCTACGTGTCCATTAAGTGCTTTAATCCTCCCCTGCAATTACTTCCCTACCCGAGCCCCAGGCCTCTTGTGATGCCCCCGGCTCTATCTGCGGGGTTCGCTAACAGCTCCGGGCTCCAGCAGGGACGCACTGATTGACTGACCTTCATTGCTGCTGGGAGCTCCTGAGCGCTGCTCCTCCTCGAGCGGGTGCGCGGTGCAAGGAGGGCGGAGGGCGAAGGGCTGAGGAGAGACGCGCCTTCCCCTCACGCCCGCACAGACTCGGGACTCTGTGCTCCCACCCCCGAGTAAAACATTAGCTCCCCGGCCGGGGCAGGGTCCAGTCCCGCTCGGGCAGCGTGTTCCCAGCGGGCGGCCGGCTGGGTGCGCCGGAGGGGGGCGGGAAGATGCGCGGCAGGGGTCGAGGTGCGTGTGCCGGGGGAGGAGCCTCCTCGGCCAGGGATGGGAGCGCCAAGGCGGGGTGAGGCTCATTCCCGCTGCTAGAGGACAGAGAGTGAGCGCGGGTGGCGCTCCCAGCGGGTAACATGCAGGCGGGGCTCCCAGAGAGAGAGTGCCCCAGCCTAGCCGGGCTGAGCGACTCGGCCAGTCCGAGGGCAAAGTGTGCGCAGCGCTGTGGGGACCGACCCCGTGCCCGACTCTGCGAACTACTCCGCAAAAAGAGTTGCTGTAGCTCAGCCGTGGGGAGTCGGGGTCGTGGGTTGGGAGAGGGGGGGAAGACGGGCAGGTATGCGGTTGCATCGTGCTGCACAGCGCCTGGAGGGAGGGAACAGTTTCCTTCTCAGGGGCCACTTTGAAAATTAGTACAAGCTTAGAGGGTCATAACGAAGTTAAGGAGGAGATGCTGGGGGGGGGGGGTGTTTCTCAGGAAAAGAGGGTCTCCAGATGCCCTCCGCTCTGCTTCCCTGCCCTCAGCTCAGCCTTTCAAGGGGGTGGGAGGAAGGAAGGAACTACATCCAGGGGGCAGATCCAGGAACTGGAAAGGGACCAAATAAAAACTAGTCATGGGCCTCATTTGGCCCCTGGAGCTGAGGTCCCCCATCCCTGCTCTATCCGCATATTTCACCTAAACGTTTTTTCTCTCCTCTTCCATTTCCTGCCTAAGATTGGAATTGCACATTAAAAAATGAACTCCCCACTTCAAAAGTTATCACCATATTGCCCTGATCGCTGCTAGGTAGGTTCATGATGCTGCTTAGCAGTCTCCCAAACACGTAACTCTATATCATGCAGGTGGACGGACAGCAGGATTGATCCCTTCACATGTTACAAAAAATGCACATGAATAAAAAAGAATGTTTGTTAAATGGTGATTTCCAAGTTAATTTTTTTAAATTAAATGCGGGAATGCGCACGCCAGGATAGGCGCTGGGTTCGACGGTCTGAAAGCCCACGTGCACAGCTTTGCAAGAAAACACCAGCAGTGATTCAGAGCAGGAAATCCAGCTCTCTATCACTGCAGGTGTTTGCCGGCAAAGCCGTGCAGGGGCAGAGGGGGCTTTCAGACCAGCCAAACCCCGCGCATATCCTGGCATGTGCATTCCCTCCCGCAGCCAAAATATGCGCAGGGGGGAAGGTCTGAAAATGGCCTCTTCACATGAGTAAAAAAAAAAAAAACGGGAAAGAGATTTTTGTGGACTCAGCATCTTGTGAGAATGCACCCTAAAATGATAACCTTCTGATAGAAAGCAGTGGGTGGCTGTGAGTGACATACACAAGGCTTCATGGGATTTGCCAGCATTGCCTTCTGGGATAAGGGAGTGGGAATTGTTTCTTCACAAGACAGGAAAAGTACATTGCATGTAGTGTTTGCAGAAGTTGCATATCCTTCTGCCTTCACCAGTGCTTGTTGCTCACATCATGCTCATTGCCATGATCTGAGGCCACTTTCACACCTGCACCCCCATTTCCCCACAGCGCGCATATCCTGGCTGCATGAGGGAATGCGCAAGCCAGGATACGCGTGGGGTTCGGCCGGTCTGAAAGCCCTATGCAGCTTTGTCAACAGACACACAGCGATACAGATCTGTATTTCCTTCTCTCTCTCTCTCTCTGGGGGTGAGGGGGCTTTCACATCGGTCGAATCCCGCACATATCCTGGCTTACACATTCCCTCCTGCAGTCAAAATATTGGGGGGGGGGGCAGGTGTGAAAGTGGCCAATGTGGTTGCCCAGTGCCCACCAGTCCGCTTGACTCCTCTCTTTAAAGGGTGGGAAGAATGTGCATTGCATGTAGTGCATGCAGTTTTGCAGACACTGCAGATCTTGCCCATTGCATGTAGTGGCAAGGAGGCAGTACATGCTTCCTAATTATTAGCTCAGCTGACAGCAGACACTCCTGCCCCAAACATCTCTTGGCTTTAGCTGCAGAGTCTCAGTACTCCCTTCTGTTCCACAGGATTGGATGAAGGCACCAGGAGTTGTGTTCTGATCTGCCAATATGCATGTATGGCAGGATCCCACTGGAGCTGCAAGGCAGCCATTTTCTTTAGCTGTCTTTAGGATGGGCTCGCAATGCAGAAGTTGGGAAGGGCACAGGCAGACCTAGTCTGGGAGGTGGTCTGTTTCCTTAGAAAGCTTGCAATGTGCCAGTGGCCTAACTCTTTACCTGTGGGGCATGGAGAGGAAAGCCCCCCTTGAAATTCTCACCCTTTACCCATCATCTTGGAACACACTGTCATTTTCCCAAAGAAGAGACAATTCTTTGAGTCTGGGGAGTAGGATGGCCAAATATGCAAATTTTAGAGGGCACTTTTGAGAAACACTGCAACCTGTATTTCTCAAAAGTGTCCTAAAATCTGAGTGCCCATGTGACGGCAGCATGGGTGGGCGTGCACTCCCATGACCTATACTAACAAAACAGAAGTGAAGCATTCCTGCTTTATGCAGCTTGCTGTGCCTCTCAGGCAGACTCTGCACCTCCAAAAAAGTTTCATTGTTTCACTCCATCCTGACCAAGACTTCCATAGGCCAGCAAAAAACAGGAGTCAAAAAGTGGCACCCTATCCCCACTGATGTTGATGGCAAAACTCTCATTGACTTTACTGGGGTCAGGATTCCATTCCAGATTTCAGAGCCTTTCCTGTTAAGCCTGCACCGGTAGTTCTAGTTGTGCCATGTGTCCAAGACAGTGGGGTAAGGCTCAGAAATGGTTCATGGCAGGATTTCATTTGGACTTCAGTGTTTAAGGCAGAAACATTCTATTTTTATCTGTAGAAACATAATTCCTACTGAAAGAGTGGCTGCCAAGTCTACAAACTGAAATTTGAGAAACTAAAGTTACTTCCTAGGCCAGTGGTTCTCACTTTTTTTTAACCATGCCCCCACATCCTATCCTTTTTTGCTTCTCTGTGGTAGTTGAGACCCCTCTTAATCTGCACACACTCATACACCTTACTCCCTCTTCGGGTAAAAACAGATGTGACTTTGGCCCACTGTGGCCCGGGCCATGCTGACATATGTAAACGCGTGCTGCCAGATGTTGTGCAGGGATTGCCCCAGGGAGTGCTGGTGGCTAGCCCAGGCTGTGACCTCTGGACAATCTCAGAGGTCATAGCCCAAGCTAAGGGCCACCCATGTGGGCCACAGTGGGCTAGAACATCTGTTCCGACATGGCTTACCCTCCCCGAACTGGGAACCAGCCAGCCGCCATGGCTGTGCCTCATTGGCCACCAATGCAGTGGGCGGGGCACTGGCGGGGGCATGGCACTAGGAGCAGAGCGTGAGCGGGGATGGCTGCCTGCCCATTTGTTGTGTGCCCCACCCGGACCGTGCAGGCGGTGGGACAGCTTCCTAGTCACAGGCACATCACTTCAGTGTCCCAACCCAGGCAAGAGGGCCCTGTTTCTTACCCCACCCCAGGCCAGAGAGTTGTCACACCAGCAGGACATCTGTTTTTACCCTTCATTTCCCTCTTTCTAGCCTCCTATTGCTTCTTGTCTTTCTTGCCCTTTTTATCTGATGCTCTTCCCCTTCTCACCCCATTATTTTGGAGATTCTCTTAGCTCAGTTTGCTAGTTGGGGTCCTTCTTGTGCCCCCCCATACCTTCTACGCTGCCCTCATTTTGAGAACCATTGCCTGAGGCTATGTGTAGGGCAGAGGTGTGAACCCTACAGTCTGTGGTCCAAATCAGGACTGTGGATGTTTTCTACTTGGCCCCTTTTCTACCCTCAAATTCAACCACTGAAAGGATGAGCTCAAGGGAGCAGGAATGAGGGTATGCACTCAAGAATAGGGATGGATCCATGGCATGATCTAGACCTTTCCCTTCCCTCCCCTTTTCCTGAACACACCCGTTAATTTATTTATTTCTTTATTATTTATTTCTTTATATTTATTGGCCGCCCCCTCATGCCCACGGCATCTCGGGGCGGCTCACAACTAAAACAATAATAAAATACATAAAACCACAATATAAATAATTTAAAACTACCCCCCACCCCAAACATTCCCCCTCCCCTCCAAAGACCTGGGCGAACAGCCAGGTCTTACAGGCTCGGTGAAAAGCCATCAGACCCGGGACCAGGCAAGCTTCCTCTAGGAGGGAGTTCCAAAGCCGCGGCCCGGCCACCGAGAATGCCCTCTTCATCGTGGCCCCCCATTTAACATGGGGGACCTCCAGGAAGGGTCCCCGGCAGACCACAGGGGCCGCTCTGGGGCATGGAAGGCGAGGCAGTCCCCAAGGTATGAGGGGCCCAGACTGTATGGGGCTTTATAAACCAACACCAACACCTTGAATCTGGCTCGGTACGCTATAGGTAGCCAGGGCAGAGTGCGGAGCACAGGTGTAATATGCTCCCATCGCCTCGTCCCCATAAGGAGATGGGCTGCTGCATTCTGCACCAGCTGCAGCCTCCAAATCAGAACCAAGGGAAGCCCCACGTAGAGTGCATTGCAGTAGTCTAGCCTCGAGGTGATGAAGACGTGAATAAGAGTGGCCAGTTCGGGCCCGGAGATGTATGGGTGCAGCCTCTGTACTAGATACAGCTGGTGGAAGGCGGCTTTAGCCACCGCGTCCACCTGCCGATCCAGAGGGAGACCCGGATCCAACACCACCCCCAGACTCCGAACCTGCTGGGCTATGGGAGGGCAGACACCCACCAGCACCGCCACCACCAGAGGGGTCGGCATCTCAGCAGCAGCTCATGGTCCATGGTATCAAAAGCGGCCAAGAGATCTAGCAGGATCAAGAATGTAGAACATCCTGCATCAATCTCCCACTGGAGATCGTCCACCAAAACCACCATCACCGTCTCAGTGCCATAGCCAGGGCAGAACCTAGATTGAAAAGGGTCAAGGAAACCGATACAGTCCAGGTGTGCCTGGAGCTGCAGAACCACTGCCCATTCAATAACCTTCCCTAAAAAGGGAAGATTAGAGACAGGACGGTAACTGGCGAGTGCGTCTACATCCAGCGAATGCTTCTTCAGCAGGGGGCGCACCACAGCCTCCTTGAGACTGGGTGACAGCCTCCCCTGCCGAAGGGACGCATTGACCACCCTCGCCAGAACCAAACCCAATGTCTTCCTGGAAGCTTTTACCAACCAGGACGGGCACGGATCTAATTCACAACTTGTGGCTCGAACAGACCCCAAGATAT
>QEPC01005340.1:6270564-6312641 GCA_003113815.1 Sphenodon punctatus
GTGTGAATTCGCCCTTAGTCCTATTCACAGTGTTCTAATAAAATAAGTGAAATAACAGATGGAACTATAGACAGGCATGGATGGATGTGTGTGTAATTATATAGATGGATGACTGTGTAGTTATATGGATGTATGTTTAGTGCAAACTCTCATTGCTTAACTTCCTATTTTATATATAACAGGAAGTCAAACTTGCACTTAAAAGCAACTGAAGCTAATCTGCTGTTTTATCTGAATGAGTTTACCTCCTAAGGGCAGAACACATGTGGGCGCACGGAAAAGTTCAGCGTTTGAGCAGTAGGAGGGGTGCAGTCCAAGGCACATTTATTTATGGGACTAAGAGATGAGGGAACCTTAGTTACCCATTAGGCATGAACAACCCAGTGTGTCAGTATTGTAAAAATAAGGAAAATAGAGAGATCCCTGAGACAATAATGCATATTTTAGTGGACTGCCCGATGTATAGACAATGGAGACAAACGTATATTGAACCCTGCCTGGGGGTAAGAAGTGGCTTTGCTTGTAAATTGGAGGTGTTCTTATTATGGTTCCAGGATAAAAAGGTGTCAGTTAAAGTTGCTAAATTTCTTAACTTGGTTTTAAAATCTGTGTTTGGACAAATTGTTTGTTTTTGCTATGTTTCTCTTTTTTATGATGGCTACGACGAAGTAGATTTGAATTGAACAACCCAGTGTATGGTGACACAATACAATATGGATTACATAACATTTGCTTACCAATGGCATAGAACAAACAAAAAGAACATGTCTGGATAGGTGTACATTCTATTCTGTACAAAACATTTTTGTTTTAGAATCTAGGATGGGTGTACAAGGGGCATTATTATCAAGGGTAGTTCCTGTGTTGTCTGCAGAATACCAGAATCCAATAGAATGGCATGAAGAAGTGATAAGTGCTGCCAAGGTTTACAATGCCACTATATCAGGGGGGCTGTTCTCATCTGCTTTGCAGTGAAGAAGGTGGAACCATGGACATAGCCTGTCCTACCTAAGCTTCCCAAGGGAATACAGCAACAGTTTTCAGTGCTTAAAAATCCTGTCTGCACACGTGAGAGAAAAATGTATGGTATAAAGGGGGACTGTGAGCTTTCTCCATTACATACCCAACCTACAAATGCAAACTTCATAGTATATGATAGCATAAAATCCAAGCTCACCCTCTTCCTCAGCTTGACTCGGCAAAAGAGCCACAAGGAAACAACATAGATGACCTCAGACCTCTTCCACAGGCTGGGACGTGCCTTTGCTTTCTGTCTCTGATGCATGGTTAGCCGTTCTCTAGTACAAACTCAATTCCTTATCAGCCACAGAAACATTATTTCTCCCAAAAACTATGGCCCTTTTGATATGGATGGGGTGGGTGGGGGATGGGTGTCCCGGCACTGTGTGTGTGTCCCTTTACGCAGACACATACCCACCTCCTCTGGTTTTCCTCTGTTTGGAGGCTGCATTCTGCACCAGCTGCAGCCTCCAAACAGCCATCTCCACTCACCCCCCACACATCCTGTGCGGTGTTCACATGGATGAACACCAAGCAGACACCCATCTCCCCCCCACACCCACTTCCGGCCATTTACACGGTTGCCCCCCCTGCACACCTGCCCAAACACAGAGCGGGGGGGAGGTGGCGTCCATGTAAAAGGGGCCTATGATACAATTCAGTAAACTGTACCCAACATGTAACACCAAATAGTCACCACTGGCCCTTTTCAAACGGGCCATGGTGGGTGGGGGGATGGGCGTTCACCTCAGTGGGTGGAGGTGGGTGTTCAGCCATCCCACAGGCACACGCCCATCCCCGTGCACAGAGTAACCAGCATTGGAGCCCGTTGCACCGTGAATGGGTGATAGGTGGAGGTGGGTGGATATGTGTGGCGCGCCGGAGCACACACGCACCCCCATCCACTGCGGGTGCCGTTCCTACAGGGGCCCACCCACCCATCCCACACTGCAGGCAGTATTCGGGGGGGGGGGCACCCATGTGAAAAAGGCCACTTTCCCCTATAAAAACTTGTTCTTTGATTGAGTTATTGAACACTATGGTCCTATCGTGAGCATGTCTTTAACCAAAATGCCAGGATGGTCTCTTGGGTGTAAAGCCCTGGACTGTGGGTGAAACAGACATGACGCTAATTCTGTTTGAACATTTCTTATGCTTGTTGCATACAGCCCTGCAACATGCATAAGAAATGTTAAACAGTGTTACACTGGAGTTTGTGTCATGTCTGTTTTCACCCTGTGTCTCAAAAAATCTGTCCGTTCCCTCTTCTGTCACAGACTTGCTGTGTGAATTTGTGGAAGACATTTACTCTTTTCTCTCTTAATCAGATCACCAACAAGAGAGGTACCATGAGATGCTCAGGTGATGAGCATCACAGAAACACATAATAAATAAAGCATGGGCAATTCTCTGTAAGGAATATTTACTTCTGGAACTGCTAACATTCTCAGCTTCACAAAGGACAAACACTTTAAAGACAAGAGATCCCCATTCTTGCATTATTCTCTCTGTAAAATAGAGGTGATTATAGACCTTGTTTCATCCTAGCGTAGTGGCCTGCTAGGGTTAGATACCCTAAAACTATGAGGAGAGATGAATTTATACCAAGTCCAGACACATAACTTCTTATATTATGGACTTTATATATAAATACCCAGGATTTGACCGGGGGGGGGTGGCGGCGGCGGAATAGCTATCCTCCCACTGCCGCAGATAATAACAATCCCTGGCTCAGCATTCAGACCTTCCCCTCGCTTGGACTGGTAGTCTCTCACATCACCCTTCAGCACCACAGCTCCTGAAGCAGTCCCTCAGTGGTTGCAGTTCCTTTGAGGAAGCTACTCAGCTGTCCCAGCCCTCATGTAAATGTCAGTCTGTCTCTGATCTGGCCACTATCATCCATGCTTCCACTACCTCGAGACTGGACTAATGTAACGTGTACTACATGGGGCTGCCCATGCTGATGGTCCGGAGACTGCAGCTGGTGCAGAATGTGGCGGCCTGACTCCTTATGGGGTCGGGTCTCCAGGAGCACATTACACTGGTGTTCTGTTTTCTGCAATAGCTGACTAATAGCGGGCCCAATTCAAGGTGCTGGTTCTTACCTATAAAAGCCTATGCAGCTTGGGCCCCATCTATCTGCGGGATCGCCTCACTCCCCGTGATCAGCCGCTGCGGTCGGCCGGGAGCGCCCTTCTCGAGGTCCCCCAGGTATCCTGGGGGGTCACTATGGAGAGGGTGTTCTCAGTGGCTGCACCAAGGCTGTGGAACTGCTTCCTGGAAGAGGCCTAGGTGGCCTCTGATCTTCCTTCCTTCCTTCCAACATCAATGCAAGACCTGGCGGTTCTGCCAGGCTTTTAGTGAGGCAGATGGGTGGGTGGAGGGGGGGGTTATTATTTTTGGTGGGGGGCTGGGGTGGTGTTTTTAAATGTGTTTTGCTGGGTTTTGATATCCCACTGTGGGGAGGCTGTGTTTTCCATTTTTTGTTTTTGCCCCTTTTTGTTGTTGTTTTTTATTATGTATTTTATATATTATATATTTTGTATTATAGGCTGCTGTGAACTGCCTTTGGTAGGAGGGGTGGGATAATAAGTTTAAAAAATAATAATAATAGATAAATAAATAAATGCACCTGTGGTTAATTATACACACCCCACCCCCACCCCTCCCGGAGTCCAGTTGGTCCAATTCACCCCTGTCAACAACAGAGCTCCTAGCAACAGTTCCTCATTAGGGACAGCTCCACAGTTCCTAGCTCCTCCACTGGCCACCATTCCTGCTTCTCAACTGTCTTATTGGTTTTAAATTTCCTCTCATTCTGAGCCTCACAACTGACTGTCAGTGTCTACTGTCTCCAGCTAACATTCCATACCACTGCTCCAGGACACTACACTAGCCTAAATTAAAGTGGACCCATTTTATTCCTTCCCAGACAACTCAAGCAAACAATGTATTAAAAGGCTTGGCACGGTTCTTGTGCATGTACCATATCTTGGGATTGTAGCGCTCCCAGGCAACTCAGGCTGCAGGACCCTGCCCCCAGTCATGGTGTGTGTGCGGGCTGCCGTCTGAGGCAGGGAGGCTCTTCCTCTGCACTCAGCACCACTGCAGAACGCATTTGTAGGGGGTTCAGGGGTGGAACCAGGCTTCTCCCGGTGGGGACGGATGGGTGTGTGTGTGTCCCCCCTCTCAGTCTCTCCAGGCTGCAGGAGATGCGGGTGAGGCAGTGCGGTTACAACAGCAGCAGGGGATGGGAACTCCATGATCAGGCAGGCAGGGTCTGAGAATAGAAGCCCCCAACCTTGCAAAATCTGGTGCCCCCCAAAAATCTGCTGCACTAGGCAGAAGCATATATTGCTTGCCCCTCAATTCAGCCCTGTCTTTTGTTCATCAATTCAATAGCCTACTGCTCTTAAAAGACAGCACCTGCAACCATTATTAAATTATTAGCAACATGTACTTTCAGACTTAGATGGTTGAACAATTAACCTTATCTTTTCATTTTCAGAACTGTCTGGCACAAACACCACTATGCACAAATGAGTTTAAACAAATCGCATAATTAAACATGTTCCTCTTCTCCAATAGTAGCACTGTAGACGCAAGCATGTTTTTAAAGAAGTAAATCAATTTGAAACAACCTGCTTTGGAAAAGTTGTGCTTTTTTGTGTATGTCAGAAAACTGTTACAGAGGCCAGCCTAGGTGTGGCTAAGGCTGAGCTGTAATTGCACCCTATAACAGTTTAGGGTGGAGAACTGGACAATCAAATGTGTACTGTCAAAAACCCAGTGTTTAAAACACTAAAGCAGTGCCACATTGCCTCCCCTTATGAATACCATTGCCTCTGCAAACTCTGTTCAAAATATAGTTCAACTAGTAATCAGTCAAATAGTTTTGCCTGGAACATGTTTGGACTTTGTCAAAGATTTGATTAAATGTGTGAGGAATATGCTTGTCACTCATCTCCTCAATCCACCCCACATTGCTGGAGTGCACTTCTTGCAGATAGTATCTGAGACCTCAGTTCTCCCAGGCCACCATCTGTTGCAGTGTGGAGTTGCAGCCATCTTCCTCCTCCCTTCTGCTTGCTGGAGCTCAGCTATTTTGGAGAATTACGGGCCAGCAGCCACATTCTGCACAAGATGAAGTCGCCACATTGCTCCCACATGAAACTAGTCTGGAGGTGGCAGATGTGTGGGTCACTGTAGCCAAATCATCATCAGGAAGGAGAAGTGACTTTTTTTTTTAGCAAGCTACAGGCAGAAGGTGTTGCCATTAATGCTAACTGGTCATTTAGTGATTTCAACTGAACTCTGAAGCTTTGTATCACTTTGAGAAGTAATAAGAAGGTACCTACCCTTGAAAAGACATCAGGTGTCCCAGATATTTAGTCAAATGTTTTTCCCTTTCTGGTCAGCATCGCTTTGTTTTTTTCCCTAGTCTATGTTTGAGCCTGCTGCTGATCATCTAGATGCTGATTTTCTGAAGACTTCATTAAATCCTCCTGATACCACTGATGAATTCTGCAGAAAATAGGACATTAACTTCTGCTGTCTTGGCTAGCAGATGCTTCTATTCCCTGGCTTTTCTGGCCACTACTTCCTCTTGTCAACTGCTCAGATGACAGATTACCTTTCTGGGCTGGAGTTCTGACTATTGCATTCAATTCCTCCTCCCAACTTTGAGTCCCTTCATTTGTGCCTCCTTCTATACTACATCAAATGTAAGCTCCTTGCCTTACTATAAAGCGCTTTACAAATTACCTTCACCCTACTCTATGTGTCATATTGGGTCACCTCCCTGTTTCTGCTACAGCACTAAACAGTGTTATCTTGCATCAGTCATTTCTCCACTTCCTCCATATGTACCTTGTTCCTTTTTCCATACTGCCTATTATGCATAGGATGCCTCCCAGAACTAATCCATAAAGCCACCATCCTGCCTTCAATCCCTCCTCAAAACTCCCTTCTTCCATGATGCCTGTAATAAACTGCTAGTGGGTAATGGCTTGGCAGGTGGTCATTAGGCATTAATAGTGACATTAATATTCCTTGTTTATTTGCATTTAAAAAAACCTGTTTTTAAACTAGCTACTGTGCACATGTAGTAGCTTGTCTGTTTAACCATGTGTTTCTTTTGCCATCACTATTGTTCTCATGCTCCCTTTAGATCAGGGGCAGCCAAGAGGTAGATCATGAACCGGCGCTGGTGGACAACAAGCTAGTCTCCAGTACATCATGGTGTGAGAAGGGGGACCAGCCCTTCAGAGATCTCTTTTGGAGAGGACAGCAGGACTGGTGCCCCAAGGAGTGTATTTGGGAAAGAGAGAGGCTAGGAGAGCTCCTACAGTGCTGTGGGACAGGTTCTTTCTAAAGGAGAGTGCTCCTCTCCACTTCTGGTGCCAGTTGTGAAGGTACTTTAGAGCTGAGAGGCAGAGGGAGAGGTCCTAGCCTGGAATGCCAGAGTCAGCTGGAGGGGTCCTGGTAGATCGCCTGATGTTGGGGCCTGAATCAAATGGATCATGTGCACCATCATTCTGGCCACACGTGCTTTAGATTGTTTTCTAAATGCTTGCATTACTTCTTGCAGGGCCAGATTCCGTTTTTGCGTATGGAGTTCTACTCTCAGGAGCCCTGGTCTCTTCAACCAGCACGCAAAGGGTGTAAACAGACAGCAGCTCTGAATTTGCCCATGGATGCCCTGTCTCCCCTGGGTTTACCGGTCTGTGTAAAGGGCACCCTCCAGTTGTGCAACCGAGAGCAGTCTGGGGATCCTCCAGGGCAGCTCAGCACGGCATGGTTCGCCACATTCAGGAGCATGCCATGCAAAGCAGGCCAGCCAAACCCAGGGCAATGGCCAAATGCAGCATTGCTGCCCGTCTGTTGGGAGGACCCACCGAGTGCCTCCATGCCTGTCCATCTGTTGTCGTGTTCAGACAGCACGGCCACCTAGAGTGTTGTGCTGGGCTGCCCTGGTCACAGCCACCTAGAGTGTTGCTAGAGCAACCCACAGTTCTATGGTAGGTGTCAGGGGTAGATTGGGGAAGGAAAGGAACTGGGTAAGAGGTTTGGAGGAAAGGGGTTTTGACCTGAGTAAAGGGTTTTGGGGAAAATGAGTGTAGGTCCCGGCCAGGTTTCTCTCCGTGAGGGTTACCCTGAGTGGTAAAAATTCCCTCAGGGTCTTGTTTGGGCTTTTCCCCCAACTTAGGGGGCAACCCGACTCATCACAGGGAGGAGAGAGCCCAATTGCCAAGAAATAGGAGTGGGGGGGAAGGAGCAGGGAGGAGGAGGAAGCCCCTGAATGGGGTCCACTTACCCCGAGACCGCAACAGGGCCCAGGTCACTGTGAAGGGGGGGGGGAAAGAAGTGGGGGGGAACGGAATGTGACCAGGGAGTGCAGAGAGATGACTATGGGGGGAGGAGCAACCCAGCTCCTATCCCAAGGTTAACCAGGGATAGGAGGTTCACTTAGGCTGGAATACCAAAGGGATTTCAATCACACTCACCGTGGGAGGAACTGGGGAAGACTCACTCACTCGCTGACCCTCCACTCACACAGAAACTGTAGCAGTAAGGTTTTCAAGAGGGGAGGCAAGGAACAAACACACCAGGCAACAATTTTAATGCTCAAATCTGCACCAGATAAACAAGGACGGGGAAGCAAGGGGCCAGTCTCTCAAATGATTACCAACAGGGCGGAGGAGCTGCGCCGCCGGTTTTATACACTCTCCCCCTGGTTGTTATGGGGAAGGGCAGGGCCCTACCCTCCCCGCCCCGCCCCTACATCCCACGCTGCCCCGCCAGGTGAGCGCTGCGCCTGGGTGGGGTCAGCGCGTCTCCACTTGGGGCTGGGTTGGACCGCCCCCGCCCCCTTGTCTACGTCTGGGGCTATGGAAGCGCCGTGACATGCCGCCCCCGCCCCGGTCATCTAACGCGTCGCGTCGTTACAGTGGGGAAGGGGAGGGCCGTGCGAGTGGACCATGACTAGGGGACACCACCGGTCCATGTGATGTGGCCCCAGGTGGAGCCAATGAGTGGTAGCCATGGGAATGGGCCCATGGAGCAGCACCAGGCTCCAGTGGGCTCCCTGTCTGTCTGAAAACACCCATAGAGTGAGTAGCTCCCCCAGTCCAACTGCCCTGTGCTTCTGTGGATGGGGTTGCTGGTGGTGGTGGAAGTGCTATCGTCTAAGGCTGTATTCATTTATTTTTTGGTGGGTTAAGGGACTTAGGGCTCTGGAGACTGCAGCCCTGGATAGTAACACTAATCTGGCCTCCCCCACCAAAAAGTTAATTGTGCGCTCTTAGGACATGGAGACATGTTTATATTGCACCTGCCATACTGTGGCCCCCCTCATCTTATGGCAGAACTTAGCAAAAGGCAGGGAATGAGATCAGCATTCCCTGCAAAAGGCAGGGAATGAGAAAGCACCCCACCCTGCACAGCTTTGCCGGCAGAGATGCACAGGGATGCAGAGCTCAATTTCCTGCTCTGCATCCCTGTGCGTCTCTGCCGGCAAAGCCGCGCCAGGAGGCCGGGGGGGAGCTTTCAGACCAGCCGATCCCTGCACATGTCCTGGCTGCGCATTACCCCCCACAGCCAGAATATGCACAGGGGGAGGCATGTCTAAAAGTGACCTTGGTTCCTAAAAACCTTTCACCTATGACACAGAACTGGAAAAACAAACAAATCACTTGACTAATACCTAATTTCACAAGTAGTGGGGAAGGGCTTCTGGGAAGAGATCAAAATTGCCGTTTCCATGATGACAAGCACCCAGACACTTTTTCGTTATAATGGCTAAGCGGGACCTGTTCATAATAAAGCATGCTGTTAGTGAGTTGTAGACCACTGGGCATGGAAAGTAGATTGGTCAAGTGAAGTAATCACTGACTACTTGTATACAAGTATGTGAGTGCAATCACTACAGGATCAGGCCTTCTGTTGTCTAATGTCTTGTTGATTATCTTAACCCAGATGCAAGAATCATGCATTCTCCATTTATGCTTTTTCAGCAGTAGCCTCCTTCTCCTCCTCGAACGTTTAAGCCTGGCACATAGAACGCTTGAAAATTTGAAGAATCTGGAGGCAGGCACACAGGTTGGCTGGATGTCTTGTGATTCGTTACTCCAACCTCTTCAGATTAATTTTTGAAAAGTTTTTAAACTTGCTGCTGTATGCATGCCCAGTAATAGCATGAACGCAGTGCGGATATTGTCTGGAGATTTTCAAAGCAGGGTGCATGCAAAAACCCACCAGCTCAGCTCTCAGGAACCTCCTCAGGAAGAAGGGGAATAGGTGTTCGATGCATACAAGAGAGCCACTATGGTTGTTTGAGCTGTGACTGTGCGGCTTGATGTTGGAATGAGCTGCTGGTGCACAATAAAGAGTTGATGTGGTGGAATTGCTATTGGGTGTTAATAGAACTGATACAATGTGATCTGGACTGGAAACCTGCTGGCAACGTGGTCCAGATCAGCAGGCCTGACCAGCCAACAAGCGTGCCAGCGGCTTGGCTGCTGGAGAGGGCAGGGAGCCTCATGAATGTGCAGCCAGCCACTCATGGACGTTTACACGGACACTCTCAAACCCATCCAATGGGTGTTTATGGGTGTTTGTGGGTGGGTGACGTCCATGTAAAAACGGCCTATGACTTGGCACAGCCCTGATGGCTGTCTCTTATACACATCTAGATGTGTATAAGAGACAGGTGTTTATGTTTACACGTGCAAGCGCGGCCCAGGCCAAAGCAGGCCACGGTCACATTTGTTAACACCCATTGTTGTGGGTGGCAAGAGCAATGTGTAATAATCAGTTTTAGAAAGATTCTCTCCTGCTGCTGGTTAGAAAAGCAGGATTTCGGAATGTTTAGAAAAAACAATCCTACGTAGCCTCTCTCAACTTAACTTGTGGTTTCAGTTTCTTTTGAAGTGTACACTCAGAGCCAATAAACCAGTGAGGACAGCCTAAGAAAATAAGATTGTCACAAGTCTAGCCCTCAAGCCACCAGTTCCTCTGTACACAATCACAAGCCACATGGTCCTAGGAAAGCTCCCTCACCCTCCTTCTCCTCCTCGAACGTTTAAGCCTGTCACATAGAGTATCCTCCAGTGTTCTTCAGGGGAAAACAGGTGAATGGAAACGAGTGAAGGGATTACATCACCATACCATTCAATATTTTGAGCAGCCCAAAGAGAGAGGGGCCCCACCCCCTTGGCCAATAAGCTCCCCTGCAGAATAAGGTCCATCCTCTCTTACACTGACACGCACGCATCTCCCAACATTCCAAGCTCTTTTGCTTGCTAACTTTTGCTTATCATTCCGCTTAGTTTCTTATCATTACATCATCTCCCCATTGTTCTCTCTAGTGTTTTTCATAGAAGGCAACCAGGAAAGAGGGGCCTGAGGCCTGAATATGGGTCTTTTTGTCTGTCTCTCTCCCCTGAAAGAGAGAAAGTGGAACTTAAAACCCAAAGAGGAACTGTTCCTCCTTAGGGTCTGCTTGGAGGTATGCATCACCCTGATACCATGCGACTGATGTCTCCTACCACTCCTACAATTAAAAACTCCGCTCTGGAGATAGGGCAGAAATCCAATATAGCGTAGGTGCCCCGCTGTACTCCCAGCATCAACAAGTATAGGAACCACCTCTCCACCATTTCTGGTTGCTATGAACCAACACGCACACTCAGTGATGGATGGGTCCACAGGTTGACCCCTGGTAGAATACTTGGGGAGTGCAGCCGGTGAGTTGCCCATCAATGTTTAACACATGAAACCATTCCCTGGGCCTAGAGCAGAAGGGGGCAAACTGTTGCTCTAGAGCCACATACGACTCTTGGGCCCCATTGTGGTAAATGGATGCAGTTCTCAGGATTAGGAAACTTTGCCTACCCCTGGGCTAGAGTGATCATCACAATACCGTACATTTATGTACAGCAGCCTAATCCATCCTCTATGAATCAATATAATTCTCTCACCAATACTTCAGTCCTTTTGATCCAAGCAAACAAGCTTTCTTTCCTCTAGAGCTGAAATGGATACTTGTGGCAAATACAATATCCAACAAATTTGCCTGACAAAGCAGATACACATTGCTATTTGCTCCTGCTTTCTGAGAGATCCATTTTGGCTATATTGGCCCAGCTATTTCATTTATTTAGGTTATTTGGGTCAGCCACTATGGTACTTAGGTTACTTTGTTTCGGCGCTATTGCATATGCTCTGTAGCCAAAGCAAAGTAACTGCAGTGCTGAAAATGACCAACTCAAGTAACCAAAATAAATGAAGCAACCTAACTAAATAAGTGGATATGCACATATCTGTTTCAGTCCAGAATATTGTTCAGATTGGTGGAAAAAATTGCAAATAATATATGCAGGTATCAAATCCACCCTTTGACCATTTTTAGATGAGACAGTACCATGCAAGTCCACCCCGTGGACGTGTGGTACTACCTGTTTAAAAATGGCAGTAGGTGCCACGACCCATGCACCTCCATCCATCTCCCTGCATGGAGCGACTGAGGAGAACCCAATTTGCTCTGTGCAGGGGCATGGTTGATCGGAGGGTGGATCCATCCGCCACCTTCTAAACCCTCCCCCACCCACCAGAAGTGCATGTGTGTTTCACCAAGCACGCGCACACCCCCACAGTCTGTCTAAAAATGGTCTTCGTTTCAGCTGAACTTTCCTCTAATGAGGCAAGAGGTGTGTTGTTGCTGTTGTTTTTAAAAAGACAAGAGAAAAGAAGCTTGAAATTTTTTTATTTAAGACTATCATTTAATATTCTGAAAGCTTACCCTTTTTATAACAAAGGTTTCAAGAGGGAAGTTTCCAGACAATTTTGACTGCCAGCGCCCTTTCCAATAATGCCAATATTTTTGTAAATGGATCATTTATATGTACAAGTCAACTTCATAGAAAAATAATTTTCCTTGCTAAATGTAAACAGTTATTTTGGCCGTAAACAAATGGAAAATATGAAGACCCAGCGCTTTTGCATTTTTAAAACTGTTGCTTTAGTTGTCCCATCGACAATGGTTTATTCCATATATAATCCTTTGGCAACATGACACAACAGCAAAATTCATTTCCTGGCATGTAAAGCAATATGGCTTTAGGGTACACCACCTTCTAATGTACAGAACATAAATTTTGAAATTCCCTAGTGGCCGGCAGTTGATGCAGTGAAGAAGATCTCAACTCACGTCAGATTTATTCTCTATTTTGTTGATATTCTCCCAAAAGGTCCCTGGAAAAAAGAAGACTATAATTAGGAACAGCTGCAGTACTTGGAAGATTAGCAAAACATGTGGAACACATTCTTCTTGCTTCAAATTTAGATGACGTAAATTTTATTTACCCCTTGATATCACCCTTATAACTATCAGTTTGAAGCATAGGCCATTTTTAAACAAGCACAGCTGGGTGGCAGGTCTGTGTGCACCATATGGAGTGCACACACTGGGTAGGTGGGGGTTAAATTGGCCAAGATGGGTGTGCGCCTCTACCCACGTATCGTCCACTCCTATTCCCACACAGAGCATCCTGGGGTTTTCTCTGATGCTCCATGTATGGGCATGAATAGGCCATGAGTGGGTCATGGGAGGCACTTGGGTGGGTGGGGGATGGATGGGCGCATCCTGTTTAAAAACAGCCATAGTTATTTATTTAAAAAGCCAAAGCTTCTACAAAGATTTTGTCTTTTTTAGTGGGTGTTATTCTGGAAAGATTTGTTTCCAGGCTGTACAATAATTTCTTTTTAAAATGAAAATGCTAATAAAATCCATATTGTAATAATCATTTCCAAACTTCAGTGCTTGTTGACCTAAATTTCCAAAATAACTAGAGTCCAACATGAGATGTGTCAAGAGGGCTACAATTTCAGAAGATGGCTGCTTGGTGCTTCAGGTGGACCACACAATTAGGGCTAGTTCTCACAAGCAACGGGAGCTACTCTGCAAGAGTTTCACAGCACTAGAGTATTTACCTTCCTCCACATCTCTTCTTTCAAGCAGTGGGAAAGCAGAGGTTTTTTAAAAAAAACTCATCCTTTCCCTTAATCTTCCTGCTTGCAGGGAACTGCCAACAAGGGCTGATCCTATGGCAATCAGTCAGGGAGGCAGAAACTAGAGCTGAAGAGAATATTCTCGGCAAATACCATATTTGATTAAATGGCCCACTTCAAAATAGTATTTTTGTCCACTTTGTTTGGATATTTACTTTGGATTTTTCAGTTGGCTTTCCTTATTTTTATGCATTTTTGGTCATTTTATTTTGGATATTTGACTGAACAAAAATGGCTGAAAAACTAAAAATGTGGCCTGTTGCTGAGTATGCAAATATTTGAAGTACTATCCAAAAATGCAAAATAATTAATGAATACAGAACCTATTTGTTTCAGCACTATCAGAGATGCAGTAAGAGGAACATAAAACCAGAAAAAAATTATGGTTTCTGGGAAAGGGATGTAGATATAATCATCATGTTTCCTGGAACAGAAACCGGCCTCCCGAATCTAACCCTGCCTCATTGTCATGATTGTAGAAACGTTTTTAGTGTCTGTGGTATATTTTCTACCCCACATTCACTGTTATGGTTTGGGTTGTAAATGTTATCCTATTCAAACATCCTTGATTGTGGTAAAAGTCGTGTGTTTCACAATACCCCACACCCCATGCCCTGCAAACACACAGTTACCTATTTGAGGAGGCTGGTGCCATGTTGCCAATCCCCATGGCTGGGATTCTGCCCACCCTACCCCCTGCACTGCAGAACAGCCAGCCACCCTGCAGGGCCCTTACATGCAGGAAAAACCTCTGGGATCAAACACTCCTTGCCACTTTTTCTGGGAGGTTCGCACCCTGGTGCCAGTATGTGATTGTGGGGAGTTAACAATTTGTGAGAATAGAGACACTTTGGGTAATTTCAGACGTAACAGGACCACGGTCAACCACAGTGAAACCCCTGTGGAGGTTGTTTGTCCCATTACGTCTAAAAGATTCCCGCCAGATGTTCACCACAGTGAATACCTGGCGTGAATCAAAATAACCACGCTTCCAGAGGTGAGGCCGGCCTCACCTCCAGAAGCGTGGTTATATTGGCCACGTTCCGGGATGGGCCAAAAGTAACATCTGTACCGTTGGCCCATCCCGGATCGTGGCCCAGACCGTGATACGGAATTGGGTGCAGCGGCCACATTGGGCGCTGTGCCTGCCCATCTCCCGGAGGACAAGCGGCTGGGGGAGTGGGGGGGGGGGAGAATCAGGCCGCCATGTCTAAAGGAACGTCCAAAACAGATCCCGGTGCGTGATTCAGCGTGGCGGGCCTCGGGGCCCGTCATGTCTGAAATTACCCTTTGTCTCTGTGGGTTGCCGCTCCCTGGAGCTTGCCTCTGTGGGTAGCCTCTCCCTAACAGCCATTAAGAGTGCTTGAAAGACAGCAATGTTTGTTTGAGCCAAGGTTAATAGATGTATTTAAGTGTGCCTTGGGGCACTTTTCTATGCAAAAACAGATGGGGTGTATTTTCTATCCCTATGCTTAACATTGGCTGGGGTAGAAAATATACCCAATGGGAAAAATCAATGCATTTCTGGGGTTGTTTTTTTGCTGAAGGTGTTTTTGCTTACAGAACAAAAACGGTAAATGGTAGGAGGGTGTACGTTGGGGACATTGTTCACCACTGTGCCAGTGACAAGGTCCTAGAAGGGCAAAGTCACAGAGCCACTACTTTTTTTTCCCCTCACAAAAAAATACACACATGGGGTAGTAAAGACACCCATGTGATTGAGCAGGGTTAACCCTGCTTCCTTGCAGACAGAAATAACTCTCCTTAAACCTCATTTTGACTCCCTTGTTTGTGAGAACGAACTAGGGGAGGCTAAAATGAGGTAGGAAGCACTTACCTTCAGAACAAGTACATGTGTGAACAAGCCTTAACTGAGGCACTGAAAATGACTATTGGACAATTAGTGTACTGTGCCTATAAAGAGCTTAGAAGTATCGACAAATTAATCAATGATATTCAGAAGGATTGAGAAGTAGTTTACAAGTTTCAGATCTCCATTGGGGCCACCCTTTCACCCATTGTTCAGTTTGGGACAACTCCTGGTAACATGCAAACCAGAGGGCAAAACTTCTGTTAACTTAAATTGGACTTTTCACTCTGGATGCAAATTCCAGATGTTTTTGCTTACCAAACAATGAGGTTATCCAAATAGTCTGCAGCGTAACATTATTCTACTGGATTTACTGACAAAGGAACTGAGTCAGCTAAAGTGAAAATGATTTGCAGTGATTACTCTCTGTGTGTGTGTGTGTGTGTGTGTGCGCATTTAAAAAAAAAATATCATTAGTCTTAAGAGGATCAAAATTCTGGCACCTCTGGGTAACTTTTGTGTTAATCAGCCACTCTATGAACTCCTTCGCAGCCATGTCATCCAGGACTTTGTTGATATCACTGGTGAAAGTGCCATCCGCATGTCTCCTGCCAACATCTTGAGCTGTAATAGCTTCTTCTGAGAAACTTGAAAGGGGAGAAATTGACAAAAAAATTATCTTTGCAGATCAAAACAAACAAACAAACCAATCCCAGCTCCTATTGCGACATGCAGGGCTTGGTCCAACGTTTGCTATTTTCTTTAGTAAAGCCACATTTAGATCATTATTTAAGCACTAGAACACACTGCATACGTCCAGCAACTTTGTTATGAGGATTAATAAGTGAGTCAGGGAGCTGTTTAGAGAAGACCAAAAACGTACCCTCAGTAATTTACCCTAGATTGTTCACACGTTCTGGAGTAGTTGTATCCCCAGAATAAAGGACAACCTGCCCCAGATAAAACAGTAACTTACTCCCTGCTTAATCAGGGTTAAGAATGCGAATATATGTAAATTACCCTTGATTGGCATGTAAGTTGGCAAATGTGATGTGGACTTTTGACCAGTCACCCTGGGCTAGCCAGCAATTACTCTGGGATAACCATTTTAGGAGAACACATCCTGAATTCCTCATTTTCACTCTTATAAGCACTCTTATATTGCAGCCAGCTGTCTCATTCAGCTGGTTAGTGGTTTTACCAGGCCTATTTAATTCTAGATTTAATTCCTGAAAGGTTTTGTGTCTGTAAATGTTTGCTCATTAGCAGATGGGACTGATGGTTTGGTTGTGAATTAATGGCTGCCGATTACATTCTTTTCCTAAATAATTTTATTTGTGTGCAGTGCATAAACACATAGGGCCAGTTGCTGACTCTCCACTTTGGTCAGAGCAGCCAGAGAAGCAGGTGTTTTACACCACTGTATAGCACTTGTTTTGGCGCTAGAGGAAGAGGCTGTATGCCCTGGTGATGTTCTGTCAACAGGATGCTGCCCTCTTGCTGGCATTATTTAAAGCAGCTGTTATGTTGCTCTAAATTATGGCAGGACTCAATCTGGACATTGATAGAGCTGAAGATAAAGGGCATTTTCACACAAGACACTCTCCATCCACCCACTATACCTGTTACAAGGCACCCACAGGGCAACACTGCAGCCCTGCAACAGGTATAGTGGGTGGGGTGGGGAGAGTGTCTTGTGTGAAAATGCCCAAAGGAACAAAAAGGTGTATTACATCTGCCTTCTGATCAGGATGCTGCTTGTTCAGACCTAAGGATCTGGTGTATGGTTCCCACCTTTGTACCAATAGGCAGCAGGATACTCTGCCTGAGTGTCTGCAGCCCATGCAATTTCTTCATATCATAACCCATAACATCAATAGGACTGTGAGCCTATAGGCTGGCATCATACTTTGTCACTGTGCTCTCCTCAATAGCTCAGCTCACAGGAATTAATTCTATCCTGTCACAATCCCTTCAGAGTTACTTTACTTGTTACACTGTTCCTAGACTCCAACACACAATCTTGTCTTACAGATTATATTTTATTATACTTATTATCATCACTTTTGATAGAGTGCCAAAGATGTACATGGTGCTTTACAGCTGGGAAAATATATTAAACAAAGAAAGAGGGTGAAATGAAATCCCTGCCCCAAAGAGCTTACAGTCTAAAGGCACAAATAAGTACAGAACAGATAACAGACAGGAAGTGGCACACAGATGTTGCAGTCAGCTGCCAAGGGAGGAAGAATTTATGAAGAGACAGAGTGGGTTTGGAAAAGATGAAATGGGAGGCTGTTCCAAGAGGAAGGCAATTGTGAGAAGTCAGGCATGGATAGAGAGCAGGAGGGAGCACAGAGGAAAGATGCTTGGTGTGATTGTGAGGAGGGCTCAGGGTTTAGGAGCAACCAAGACAGGGTATGTTAAGGACTGTTGATCAGACAAAGATTTGGGCACTTTGGGGAAAAGAAGGTGAATGGTGAACACATTGTAGAAGCAAAGACAGAAGCCAGTGAAAAGCCTTTAGGTGACCAAGTGACAGGAGAATACTATGATCTTGGCAGCATCATCTTGAGGAGACTGGAGAGAGAGAAGGAGAGGCTAGAGAGTAAGTTGAAACAATTGAGAGGAAGGATTGCTTCAGCATAAACTGGAGCTTGGGAAAGCAGGATCAAGAGGGAAAGATGAACCCTGGAAACAGTGTGGAAGGAAAGGCAGGAGGATTTAGCAAGGGACTCCAGGCCAAAGGAAAGTGGGAGTGAAGAATTGGAAATGCCACAAAAGCTGCAAACCGGGGTGATGCACATAGTATTGGGGTATTATCCGGAGGGATTTGATAGTGTGGGAGAGAGATGAGATAAGCCAAGGGTTAGACATGTTGACCGTGTATATAATTTGACCTTTTACAGTGTAACAGCATATAAAACTCTCAAACAGCTTCAGTGGGCAGCTGGATCTCTTAAAATGATCATCTCACACTCACGAATAAAGTTTAGTTACAAAAGGAAGGTATGAAATACAGTGAGAAAAAAATACATCATGATTCCGCTAGGCTTGATTTTGAACCCGAAAAGCAAGACAATGCTTAATGATAGGAACGGATGGATTCTTACTCTCTTCTTCCTCGTCCATTCACTAGCCAAGCAATAAACTACTTGGCGGCTTGACCTTCTAAGTAAGAGCTGATGTCGCTGGTGTAGGTGCCCTCAGCATGTCTCTCATGTTCAGCATGACGCCTGGAAAGTCCATTGCTAAAAGAAGAGCAGTTCTCTTAGGACTCAGACCACCTTCTTGCTCTATTGGTTCCTGTCTCCTCCTTGGCCCATATTTCCCCGTGGCTCAATATTTCTCACTATCAGGAAGCTTTCCCTCAAATTATCCTAATTAATTCCATTCCACATCTCAGAATTATGCCCCCTTGTACCACCCTAAATAATTCCATCGCATCCTCCCACCTTGCTGTCTCATAGCCAAACTGTACAGATTTCACTCTTCGCATTTTTTTCCTTCAGTGTCCCCAGGCCATCACTAATTTTGGCTCGCTCGTCTCTGAGATCCCTTCAGTTTTTTAAAAAAATATCTCTTGGGTACTTTGGCTTTCAGCTGTGGGTTCCTCCATGCTGTGTGTAGGGAGGGACTGCTTCCTCACTCCACTTTGATATCTTTACATATATAGACAAAACTTCAGCATTTTCTTGAAAACCTGTCTAATTTGCCCACTATTATTGCTAGGTATGGACCTAATGAGAAAGGGGTGCCAGGAAATTGGGGAAAGCCCTAGAAACGTTCCTTTTCAACTTCTCATTTTTAATTGGTCTTGCGCCCACCCTCATCCTGTCTCTATTGCCTCTTACTCCTTTTCCAAAATGGGTACTATATACGACCACTGACTTCCAAGGGGAGACTTCTGAGTTTTCATCTTGAAGTGTTTTCTTCCCTTCCTGTGGCAGGTTTTGTTTTGTTTTTAGAGCAGGCAATAGATCAACTGATGGAAAGAGTAGGGTAAACCCCCTTTCCTTAGGAATATGGAATTTGAAATGCGGAATGATTAGTCACCCTACTCCAATAGCATGCCTGAGATACTCACAGACAGCACACAAGCTCCACACGCTCCCCCACACACTGATGACTCACATGGGTTACATAGGACTCAGCAAGTGGGTGGCTGCTCTTACACTGGATGGATGGCCCACACACCCCAACTGCTCCATGGGGCCAGCAGGTGGGCTGCCAGCACGTCGGGGAAGCGGCCTGGCTGTGGGGGGAGTGTGTTCTGTGCATATGCAGAAGGGTGGGAGGAAAGCACAAACACTTTTCCAACAGCTGGAGGGGCCCAGGCACCTTTAGCTCTGACAGTAGACGGAAGCGAGCAGGGCTTGCGCGAGTAGTGGGACACTTTCCTTCAAGAGTCTGACAACCAGCTTTGTTTGTAGGCTGACCTCTGAAATGCAGGACAAGTAGTCAGACTGGGCAAGAGGTAAGTAATGGGGAGTTGTGTTTGCCCCCACAAAAGATAGAGAGGTTAAACTTAAAGGCACCCTCCCAATTCCAAGGTTGTGGTTGCACTTGGAGGAATGGAGTGGCTCTGTCAGAGGGTTGTGCTGGGCATTTGTGTGGCTGTGCTAGGTCTTTGCATGGATGCGATGGACAGGCAGGGCATTGGGGGTGGGACATCTCCCCCCCCCCCTTGTTAGATCAGAGGTTCTCCAACGCTGCTTGCAGCCTTTCCCCCCTTGAATAGAATAGACTTTCAAAACTGAGCCTTGGGGAAAGGGTAGGATAGAAATTTGAAGAAATATATAGATAAGATGTTTCTCCAGATCTGTTACCCTGCATTCTGACCATGCTGAACATGACCCTGCATGCTAGTCTCAAGATAGGCTGCTTGGGCTGCACAGCCACAGGGAAGCTGTCTGGAGACCCAGCTCACCAGCAGTAGTGCTCAATGAAGTGGTCTGCACCTTGTGTATGCTTCCAGTTACTGGCTTGGCCCTGCCTCATTCCCACAGCATTCCAGCTTTGCTCCTGCCCAGATCCTGCTTTCTAGTACCTGATGTGGTTATGGTTCTAGGACTTTCAGCTTCTGGCTCCTGATCCACTTCTGATTTCCTGGCTCAGCCTTCCTAGCTTCTGACTCCTGATGTCTGCCCTAGTCTGATACTTGCCTTTAGTTTCTCCTTGGCACAATCCTGGCTCTTGACCCAGCGATGCAGCTAGGTTTAATAGGGCCTTAGAGTAAGTCAAGTTACTGGGCCCTGCCCCCATGCCAAGCAAATTGGGGAGGAGGGGTGGTCAGAACTAAGGGGAGACTGGGCAGGGTTGGGGTGGTGGACAATGAAGCATGGGATGCACTACAGTAGGAGAGAGAAAGTGAGACACCAGAGGAGACGGGCGGTGAAGGAGAGGGGAGGGAGTTGTTGACAGATGTGGCTCCTGGCTCACCTGGGAAGGCACAGTCCACTCTGGCTGAGAGAGAGCAGGACATTTCGATGTCCCAGTGGGGCTGACCCTACCACCCCTCCTGAAAGCCTAGTGCAACGGGACCATCTGTAGCTACACTCCTATTCTGACTCCCACCTCGGGTTCCTCACATATTTTCTCCAAGTTGAATCCCATGTAGATATTTCCTGCTCATGTTTCTAATCACTAGGATCCTTCTTTGTATTATGGTTGCATCAAATATATTTTTGGTGTGACCATATGGCTGTATTTGCAGGAGTCCACCGTCCCTCCTAACTTACTGTTCCAGTTGCAGTTTTCATTTGGGTTGTGTCAATTGCCTCCTCTAGAGTAAACAGCATGAATTGAGCCCCATGGCAGCCAGCTAGAAACATCCTCAGCTTCCCATTCCTTCCCTTCTTTTACTGTTTTTTTCCTCAGTCTTGTGTCCAGTTTCCCTTCCCCTACTGCCAGTTCCTCTCAGGATTCCCCAGTCTTCTTCCACATCAGGTTTGGTTTTTAGTACCTCTTCCTTTGTACCCAGCTCACTAGATCTTTTTTATTCCCTAAATTTACTCTCCCAGAACCTGAGCCTGTGCACTGCTGCATTCGGAGAAGCAACCCTTCACCGTGCTGCACTCAAGGCACCCATGGCCACATAGCCTCCAAGTTTCCCTACCACAATGACAGTCTTGCTCAGTTCCTCCCTGTAAACCCAGGGCAGCTTCTTCTGTGTTTGACGTTTCTGCTTTCAGGAGTATAAATCCATTAATTATATGGATTCATTTTTATTTCTTACCCAGCAGAAATCTAGAGAGTTAAAATTCTGTTCATTTAAAGTACCTTGGGAGTGGGTCCAGGTAGGTTTCGTTCTCTCTTTCTCCTTGTCCTTGTTTTCTGTAGCAGAGGCGCACAGTCATTAGATTACTGAGATTAAAGTATATTGCAACAGCTGATAGAACTCTACTGAGCATTATTATAAACATCACTATGAATAACATTCACGAAAGCCCAACCACTCATGAGGTTGCTATTGATAACCATTTAAGGACTTGTGAATGTAATTCTGTGCAAACCCTTGAAACTGTCATTCTATACTTCTGTTTTTACAATAGGGTGGCCAGATATACAAATTTTAGAGGACGCTTCTGAAAAACAACAGGTTACAGGGCTGCATTGGCTACTATGCAGCCCTGCAATCTGTATTTCTCATAAGTGTCCTCTTAAAATTGACATACCTGGCCACCCTGTTTTACAACCACCTTCTTATGAGCAGTTAAACATGCTAGGGGCAATACTGGTATTTCTGTGGCACAACAGACCTAGCTAGTGGCCAAGAAAGTAGATGATCACATTAGCTAGAGATGGAAAAGACTCAATCCTTGCGTCCATTTCCCTGCAAGGAAATTTGCTATCATTAGTTGGCTGACAAAGTCTATGCCAATCTCCTGATAGATCATACATCTATGATCTATAGCTCCAAGGTGTAGCTATAAGTAGAAACAGGTGGTGCAACTGTACTATGGACCACACTCCCTGATATAGCTGTGTCTTCTGTCACTCACTGGAGCCCATTCCAACTTCTGCACTAAGTCCTCCTATTCGGTCCTAGTTATGCCCCTGATCAGAAAGGACCTTGATCTTAGCCAAAAAGGATATGAGTCATTTTCAACCAGCTTTGTCTGCTATATCAGAGAGAACTGAATTAGTAGCTATACAATGACCTACTCTTCTTTCCTTCTTTGTTAATAATAATAATAATAATAATAATAATAAAAATTTGCTTAATAATTTTAAATTATCCTTAAGTTCTTCCTCTCTGATTCATATCTTATTTATATAAAAATAAACTACATCACCTATGTGTGATGAAACAATCTCTACTGACCTGATTTCTTCTTCTACCTGTACCAGCTATTTTTTCTCCCACCCATTGAAATTTCGACTGGCATACACAGCATGCTTACCCGCTTCTTTTAGTGCTCATTAACCATTGTACAAAATCTTGGGCTCGTCTTGTGTCCAAATACTTGCTGTAATCGCTGGTAAAGGTGCCTTGCGAGTGCCGCTTCACTTCGTTCAGCTGCCTAGATTCATCTAATGGCTCATTCTGGGAAGCTTTGAATGATCTATATAAATGGTTTGTAACACATTAATTTGTGCTGAAGATTGTGCAGCCTACAGGAGTTGTACCTGCATGGACTTCTAAAGGAAAAAAAATCTATTGCTGCTTAATTTGCTATCATTAGTTGGCTGACAAAGTCTATGCCAATAACAGTCTAGTAAATGCAGAACTACGGAGTCTGTTTAGACACCAAAAAAGGCTACTGTTTGAAACAACAAACTGGTGTGCTACTCTGCTCTGCACATGAATACAATGAGAAAACCTCTTCTTACTCTGATGTTTAATAATTACACTGTAATATCACCAGGAAATGTCTCTTCAATTTTCCTATCAGCTTGCCACATGTCAGAAGAAAATACCTGGCACACGTTTGTGTTCTTGTAGAAGTTTGGGTGGTGGGGATTACCTGGCTTTGTCTTCTGTATCTTGAAGAGGATTTTGCCAGCTGCCTTGTATAATCATTAAAAGCAACCCAGCTACAAAGTAAATGCTTCTCATCTTCATCGCCTGTCAGGACACGGGGAAAAGAGTAATGTCAGCATATATGTAGTTGATATTTAGACAGGGAAACATTCTATGTAGTGAAATTCTTTACATGCTGAAGAAGAACGGTGGAAATGACTTCAGTGGTCCTTTTTACACAGGCCACGGTTGCGTGGGGATGGGAGTGCACCACTGTCCGTTTGCTGTGGGCGAGGGGAGGATTCTGACGAGGCACAGACCCATCTGCTATATCACGCATGGAGGCACCTCCATGGGTGGGGATGTGTGTGCATAGGAACACGCACACTCACAGGATTTACACTGGTGGTACCCACGCTAGAACACGCCGCCCGTGTAAAAAGGACCAGTGTGAAAACTGGAATTTTAGTCTCTGTTTTAATTTTTTCTCTGACCTCTGTTGAAGAAAAGAAACAGAAGCCAGTTTCTTCCATACAGAGCCTAATCCACAGCCTGCAGATGTGCTTATTCTGATTTAGCATTTAGTTCAAGAAAAGAAAAAATGTGGATATCATCAAGCTGCTAGTAATTTCTCCCCCCATATTATTTTTTGATTATTTTTCTTTTTACTTGAAGAAAATTTGTGGATATCATGCCCCTCTCATTCAGTTTTTTGGTTATGTTTGCCAAGAAGCTTACCTGCTAGGCTGACACTTGAAAGATAAAGACCTGAGGAAGAACTTGGCTTGATATGCATTGGCATAGGTGAAAAGGTTTCTCTCAGCGTTGCTTTTGTATACCAGACTATGGTTACTTTTACTTCTTTCATTGATATTGCTAAATCCATACTTATTCTTGCACTATAAATGTTCTGATAAAATGGATGTTACATTTTATTATGCATGTTGCAGGGCTGCAGGTGTGCTTTTTGGGTGCCCTGCAACATGTATAATAAAATGTAACATCCATTTTATCAGTGTTAGCTTGTCTGTACGAAAAGGGCCCTAATCCTAAAATCATTTATTGCTATGCATTGCCATAGGTCGTTTCATTATCTTCACGTAAGCCAGGACTATTTGTATTAGTGTTTCCTGGTTTGGCCATTTCAATGCAATCCTAAAACCAATTACTCTGGAGTAGTTCCACTGAAGTAAATGGGATTACTCAGGAGTAAGTGACTTTAGAATTGCAGCCATGACGCACAAACTTTATTTGTCCACCTGTGGAAGCAGTTTGCACATGTGTACGTTGTGCAGTGCACCGACGTGCCTTGCCAGACTTAAGTGGTTGCCAAATCCTTATTCGTAAGAAGAGGTATTGTGGCCCATCGCCCTTTCTCATTTGCACATGCAGGGTCACCTCTCCGTCCCAAAACTGCAACCAGCACAGCTTTGTAAGTGGGGTCTAACCCAGAAATGTAACTATATAGGTGGGGCCACTGCCCTAGGGCCCATGCTTTCAGGAGCAGCCACTAGGGCCAGCCCTACTTAGGGTTGTCACCTCTAGGTATATTTTTCCAGGCCACTTATGAAGAATACATGTTGCAGGGCCTGCATTGGTACTATAGGTGCCAATGGACGTGTATGGTTTCTACACAGCACAGTGTAGTGGTAATAGAGAAGTGCAAGGTTCCTGCACAAGCGCACGCATGTGTAGGTGTGTACGGAATACGCGGGCCATCAGATCAGCCCCAGTGGCTACTGCACAACGATGGCTCTTGCTGCAAATGAGAATTTAGTACCCACTTAAGTCTAGCATGCCATTTTGGCACTCAACTTGCGTAGCCCCATTGTGTGCCTGGATGGATGCAGAGTACATCCATAGTTTGTAAATTACTTTGCAATGGAGGGGGTGGGGAGGTGGAAATATACACTGAGTGACTATTATTACAAATCAACTTGTTTTCAAAGTTCACTAGATGTCTTAGAAGAATTCTTCATTTTACAGAATTACTGTAAAACAAAGTTAATTTAATATTCTAAGCTGTTGCCGCTGGCTATTGAAAAAGAAACTAGCCAAAGAATTTACTGAATAAATTAATAATTAGCTACTGCTCATTAATTCATGCCTTAAAACCAGTGACAATATTCGTTCACTCCAAAGCAACAGTGGGTGTTGACAAACACAACGTGGATGTAGGTCAACCGGCTCTGGTCTAGGTGGGCCAGTGGCATGGAGGTACATTTGTTCTGGGCCCACTAGATGTGGTCCCAGTTCAAACTCTGGCGGAGGTAGTGGCTGGGCTGGAAATATGGGCCTGGGACAAAACAGGCCCACAATCTGGACTCAACAGCTGCCCAGCTGGGCCAGTGTAGGTGAAACCGGGCAGGAACGTATGTTCCCAGCGCTGTCCTGGCCCGGCATGGTGGGTTGCCATGGCTGCCCGTCATGGTGGGTGGGCGATGGCAGCAGCATGGGGTGTCAGCAGGCATCTACACGTCGCTTCCCCACCCCAGCTGGGTCTGGCAGGGGTGATGTGTGTTCCTGTGGCCAGAACTAACCCGACTGAGGGTAGCCCTCTCCACCGTGAGCAGGTTCACCCTGGTGCCGTCATTTCTGTTATGTTCATCCTGCACTTGAAATGATATTGGTTTTTGTGAAAGAGCCATTCTCCTATTTATTAAAATGTCCCATTAAAATTATGAAACAACTTCAAAAACAAAGGAAGACAGGAACAATGGGGTAGAAGAGATACAATATCAAGTGAACAACTAAATTCCATGAGGTCACTGAGAAACAAAAATTACCACTTTAACCTGTTTTACCATCATGGAAAAGGAAGATTCTCTTACACATTGGTAAATTAAATTCTACACTGGTTTACAGTATCCTATAATCTCAATGATTTCATTTATTTGAGTTCTCAAAATATCTATCTGAATTGATCCACCCTGTGCTGCAATACTGAGGCACAGTGGGCTGAGCTAACGGTGAATCAAAAGCTTTGTTCTTGTAGAGTCATGCAATACTCAGTTTCAGATCCAAATCTGTATCTAATTTATCATGACAACTTATTTCTCCCATGATGTATGATGTGATTTAAAACTGTAAATTAAAAATAACAGAGTGGAAGAATCAATGGACCCCAAATGCCCAATAATTTAGTTAAAGCCTTTCAGCAGAACACATTTGATTCAGTAGTAGGTAACTTGTGGGCAGCAAGTGTTTACCAGAATGCACTGGCTAAGCTTCATTTTTAACATATGTTTTCATACTTGGATGAGATTTTTCTTGTACATATTGCTTAAATATAGAGAACTGGAATGAGATGAATGGAGTCAATACAATTATACATGTACATTGTGCACATTAGACTTAGGAAAGCATGGAGAAGAAAACCAGATGAGCAGCTGACTGTTAAAACCTCTTGTTAACTACCATGTACTCTAGTACACTCAAATGAAAAGCTCCTTTATTGCCACTGTTCCAAGGTCAGGTCTCATTCTCAATGAGTCCTTTTTAATGAACAACAGCAATGCAACACTTTATTGTAGGGTGAGCGCAGCGACACGGGTAAGAAGCAGCTTGATAGCCAGAAAAATGAAGTGAAGAACACTGGATTTGCAACAAAAAAAGACTATTTGTCCATGGAATTCATTATCCCATCTTAAACAGCACCCAATATCTAATGATGCCAATGCAGGCAAGGATAATACAGCAAAACAAACTTGCAATGGCATACATGTTCAGGCATACTTTCCTGACCTCCGTAGTGATCTGGGTTGCTGAGAAGCAAGAAATGTGATTACCCAGCCCTGCCCTTAATATATCATGTGTACAGCAACTACAAGTTCGTAATATTGGTCAACACATCATTCAGCTCCTTTTTAAATCCAGCAACACTCTCTAACTCTCTGCTAATTCTTCCATTTAGAATTGCACTTTAGTGAGGCAACACTGACATCCAATGTTTATCCTTAAGAATACATCCGTTTCATATTTCACATGTTTTAAAGGTCTTTACACATTTGTTCTGCACTCAAAAATCACTGAAAGTGGCAGGATTTGGTGTGAGAGATGGCATTAGCTTGGTGGTTATTAAAAACATTTCATTTGCAATAATGGCAGTAAGTTATGCAGTTCCAAATAATTTAACTGCCCACATTTTAGGATTTATCCGGAGCATAGATGACCCTTGAGTTCTCTTCCAGTTCTGACATTCTATAATTCTACTAGTCCCCCTTCTTGCAAAACATAGGCCCTTTTCACACAGAAACTCTAACCCTGATAAAATAGGTGTTACATTTTATTATACGCGTTGCAGGGCACCCATAGAGCACACCTGCAGCCCTGCAACATGTATAATAAAATGTAACACCCGTTTTATCGGTGTTAGAGTGTCTGTGTGAAAAGGGCCTTGTACGTACATTATGCTTTAGTACACGCTTTAGTATTTTTCTGACTAGGAATAATTTCCTGAAATGAGGAATAGGATGTAGCAGCAAATGGCATCTGGCTTGATTAGTAGAAAAGCAACAATTTTATGTGCAAAACTCCCGAGGCTAGGGGACCTGCCCTTTAGGGAGACATTCACTTATGCCAACTGCTCTGGGGCTGCTGAATTCTTGTATAATTTTTTTTTTTTTTAAAGAAAAGATGCATTTTGGCACATGTCTTCGTTTGAGCTTTGTATTGCTAATAATTGTCAGTAAATAATTTATTTTCTGTAAATATGAACAAGCATCTTGTCACTATTTCATTTTTTAAAACTCAAGCATACCTTAGGGAGAAAGAAAATGATCAGCAAAAGAACACTTTTATAGAAGTACTAGTTACATTAAATCACATTAAATCATTACCATAGCAGACTGGGTTTTTTGTTTTTTTTTAGTTTTTTTTACTCTCTGGTAGTTTTAAATTATTTGTAGAACTATCTAGAGAAATGTTTGCCTCAAATTGAAAGCAACATTAAATAGAAAAAAGTCCTCTTCCTTTCTCTCTACTTCTGTCTTCTTTCCCAGTCAGCAAGTGGTCTACTTTCTAGTCTCTCTTTGTTCAGGGATTCAGAAGTGTACTTTAGATTTATGACTTTCCAAATTTTTAATCAGACTCAGTTTGACTGAACAAGAAACATAAAAGTTAACAAATTAGCTTTCCTAGCCAGGATCCTTGCCACTGGAAAGCCTGTGAATAATGTGTCTATCAAGTCTTGATCAAAATGTTTAAACTGAAAACAAAGGTATGTATAGCATGTGCTTTGCATCTGGAATACAGTTTAAAATTCTTTCGGTGCACTGGGCAGATCATGTTGAGATTTCAAGAAAAGATTGTTGCTAGAGGCAGCTTCATTCCTTGTATAAACATTCATAATCATCTGTCAGCAGAATTACATTAAGGCTGAGTTGGGAGATATATTTTCATTTGAGCTTTAAAATGAGAATGAGGATTGATTTCCAGAGATATAATGATGCCTATGACTAGAGATACCAGTTGTGAACCAACTGCCTGATCAGTATGCACATGTAAAGTACATCAAATTTACAAATACTGGATGTACTCTTATCCCTTTTGAAGCTATAGGACTTTTCCCATTGACTCCAATGAGTTTTCACATTCTTGTTAAAACATCCTTGTGGAAAAGTTCTATAGTACTAGTAATAGATATTGGTATCCTTTCCAAACGTGTTTGAACCATTAAATCCTGTAACTTGGGATGTAATTCTGAATTAGGATAGATAATACGGTTCAAAAGAGCTTGTACAAAGCTTATCCGTTTCTTCTATAGAACTTTTCAATATGGGCATGTTACATAAATTCACATAAGACTTATGAAACTAATATAGTGTCACTGGAGATAAAGCAGTAATAAACTGGCAGTGAGCCACATGCTTGAGGTTTTAAAGCAATTTGTATAGAAACCCATTGAATTTCTTTACACTCCCCTGTACAGTTGGATCTTTCTTGATATTTCCATAGGACTTTTGGAACTTTTTTACAAGGACAGGTTTCTGTATGTTGCATTAAAACAGGTACTGCTTTTGTGTAGGGCATGCGTCCAGCAAATGGGGTTAAAAATGAGAACACAAAGAAATCAACAGTTACAATATAATTTCTTACCAATTCAATTTATACAATGCATTTTTCCTTCATATCAAATCTAATCTGTCATTTCTTTCATCATTCAAAAGTTAACTTTGCACTCTCTGAAGTGAATTGCCATCCACTGACAAACAAAGAACTGATTTTAAACTCATATGAACTACTTGTCCATACCAAACACTTCTAAAAGAAAGAGATAGAAAGCAACATGTTGGCAAACAGCTTATCCTTTATAAACCATGAATAGAAGAGCTGTATTCAATCCAATCTAACAGGGAGCCAATATCAGTCTTACCTTCTGACACTTGGACGTGAGGTGAGCAATTAAGGAAAGAGTAGCAACTCTGTCTTCTGGGCCTTTGGGAAGCCTTGAGGAGCCGGAGATCTGCCTAACTGCCTCGGTGGCACAGCCTTATATATACTGTTCGGCTCTAGTAAGCATAAGAGAGTGCATCATTGCTGACAGTTTCCTTGTTCCACATTAAAAAGATCATGCTAGTTGACAATTTTTACAAGCAATTTCACATATTTGTTTACTCTGTGACATCAGCACTGAAATGGGCCCCTAATGGAGTCACAAAAGGGGATGAGGTGTCAGCTGTCAAAAGAAGTATCGGTCGGAACCACTACAGGGCCACTGTGACACAGTTAAATAAAGTTTCCATGGTTCGCGACAACATTTTTCCCAACTGCGTGTGCATTTCTCACATTTAATTAAAACTGAATTGAATTAATTTAGTGCAATCTTAATAATACAAACCAACCCTACTGTGAGAAAAGCTTCCTATAAGCAGAGAAGAGCTGAAGATTCCATAGAGGAACTGGAGGAGACACTGTACTGAACAGGACGAATGCTAAGATATTGCAGCAATTAGCTTCAGTGCTAAACTCTAAGATAGATTAAAACGGTTAGAAATATTTGGTTTCAGACGTGCGTTGTCTCTAAGTGTAACAAGTGTGTGTTGTTACTAACAATATACCAACAATGTACGTACTTTGCAAATTCCTACTTTGTGAGAATGTGTATTGAATGTTCCTTGAGTGTTCAAAGTGCGTTACAATCCTTATCTAATACACCCTCATCACAACAACCCTGAGGATTGTTATTTTTACAAATGGAGAACTGACGCTGAGAGAAAGTGACTTGCCCAAGACCACCCAGTGAGCTCATGGCTAAGGATGGATTTGAACCCCCATTCCCTAGTCCAACCCCTTTTCCATGAGGCATCTGCATAAGCACCCCACAGTGGCTACAGGCTTCAGTGATCAGGCCAATTCCTTACTGGCAGCATTACAAAAGAGGTGGGAAAGAAAGGCACTGATGACCACAACTGGCACAGAGACACAGGGCTGAGAGCAGTTAGCTCTAGGAGCTGTCAGATTTGAGAATGGGATCAAAGTCTTTTCCATGAAGAAACAAAGTGGGGGTTCCCAGGAGGGAATCCTTAAGAAAATTCCTTCCTAGGGGATTTCTGTATGGATGGGCAATCTGTGTTCAGGGGCATAGCTACCATGGAATCAGGGGGCTCAGTTGAACCCAGGCCCTTTTACACTTTGCTCCGGCTCACTCTGAAAAATTTCTACCAGTACTCAGGCTTCTTGCAAAGGGACCCACCAAGAGGGAGGTTTTCAGAGTGCGTAGGGGTGGCATGCTGGTCCTGCCCACTCTTAAAACTTCCTTGCACCCCTTTCTCTTAGGGGGGGCCCATAACTGGGAAATGAGCCCATGCCCACCACAGCCCTGCTACGCCCCTGCTAGAACTGTATCTGAGGTGACCAGTTACACCTGTGTGAAGAAACATAGCAATTTATGTAAATCTGCTTTTTTCTTAATTCAAATGTTCCCTGTGCTGAGACCAATGTCACATGGACGGACTTCACAAGCTGAGTGTTGACGTTCTAACACTCCATGCTTTACTTTTCTATACTTTTCCTTTACACCTCAGTGGGTGTTAAAAAATATGTCGGTGGCCCGCTGAGGCCTGCTTGGACCTGCTTTTGGTCCAGGGGCCACTGTCAGATTTGTTAAGGGCCATCCAGATGTTTGGCCCAGAGTTTCCCTGGGCATGTTGGTGACTAACCCAGGCTATGACCCCAGAGACGCTCCAGGGTCACAGTCCAACTAGCCACCAACACCTCTGGGGAATGGCCTGGCCAACCAGGCTACAGCGGGCAATCATGTGTGGTAGCCCACTGTTCCTGACCCAGTCTGGAGTGGCCCACCATGACGAGCGGTCATGGCCACCGTCATTGACCACCATGGCTGCCTGTCATGGTGGGAAACAGGCTGCTTGGTGCCCCCTCCCCCTCTTGGTTCAGCCATGTGAAGGTTGTTCTGCGGCCAGACACAATCTTGACCGGAAAGCAAGCAGCTTCCCAGTCTGGAGTAGTTTGTGATGACAGTGCTCCTCTGTCATGTATGTTAATACTCTTTGTCTCTTTGCAATCCTTTCACAGCTTCATTCACATTTTTTATTCAGTTGTCCACTTTAATTATTCCCCTACTCTTTTTCCTTTGTCAAACACATACAAAAAGAAAGTCTCTGACCCCAAGACCTTACAGTAGGGATGCAGGACCTCACACCCATGGACAAAACTGGCCTACATCTTTTTTATTTGGATGTTTCCAGTTCTAGGATCTGGTCTGTGAATACAGTCCTTAGTCTGCAGTTCTGAAAGAGTGAACTTGGGGGAAGTGAGTGGAGGTGAGGGGAATGGGGCTGAATCAGGGCTGACCTTAATCAGGGACAGTGTTGTGTGTGTGTGGAAACTTATGACACTTCTTTGTTTTTGTAAACAAACAACAGACTGACAATTGTTAAAGAGGTGGGGCTACGGAGCGTGATGCCATGGGAACCCTGCGTTTTATTTTTGACCTGCAGTCTGCATATTCTAAGGCCAGCCCTGGGATGGATATAGTCATGACATGGACCCTTCCCTTCCTTCCATACCCCTTCCATCCTGGCCACACCTCTTGCAGGCTCTTGCTCCTGCCCCTGCCAGCTTCTATCTGGTCTGCAGAGATTGTAGTCATTTCAAAAGTGGTCCCCAGAAGGTAAAAGTGCTTACCATACAAATACAATCTTTCCTTCTCTACACACATTTCACTGTTCACTCTCCTCTCATGGTCCCTTATCTTCTGCTCCTCTGATCTCTTCTAACTTCTATCCTTAAACTCTTTTTGAACATCCCGTGACCCACGCACCTCCACCCATCTCCATCCAACTTCCACGCACAGAGCAACCAGCGAAAAGGCAGGTTGCTGTATGCGTGGAGGTGGGTGGAGATGGGCATGCGTCCACCTGCTCCCTCCCCCACGCATGGCCCCTACAACAGTGCTCCACCTGCCACACATGGACCGCCTCCCCTCACGGGCGGTCTGTGTGAACTGTATTGCCAAACTCAGATTAAAAACCTGTGTCATGTATACACCAAATTTATAAGCAGCCATCATCACAATGTCTAAACTAAAAACTACATTCAGAAGAAAATCAGTGTGTGCCGGGTGCCCCTGTCCCAGTTTCCTCCATTGTTATAATTGGAAGTAACTATGGAATCCATTGGCAAAAGCTAATTGCTAATGGCAACCCCTTTGAGAATTATTTTAATTCAGTAAGCCTTTCAGATGTTCTACGAAATGTGCTATTATTATAGCGGGTCTGGAGTCCCAGCGGTTCTGGGTGCCATGGCAGCTGTTATTGATCGACATGGCTGCCGGTCAGCTGGGGGGGAGGGGACACTGCGCACAGCTCAGGGACAGTGCCATGAGGATGCACATCCATGCATCTCCCTGCCCTGTCCCCAGACCAGCCACTGTCATATTAGTTCAGTGTCCGGGCCAGATTCCTACTGGAGGCATAAGAAATATCTTCCTTGTTTGATATCTGACATCCCACTGTCAGATATCAGAAGAAAAAGCAGCAGTCGTTCACACAATTGACAGAACAGGATGGATACAAAGTGTCCATGTCAAGCCTTTTTGCTGCAAAAACAAGGAGGAATTTGGACCAAAACAAAATTTTAATGGATAGCTGGTCCCAGCATCAAACAGTCATGGGCAGTGCATCCCTAGATTCTATTAGTGAGCTTTTCAACTTTTTGTGGAAAGAAACAAGACAGTTTGCATTTCCATAGCTGGACAGCAGATGGTGTTCAGTGGACTCTGTTAATTTCTAGTACATGGAAGGCACATAGTTTTGTCTGCTAGTTGAAGGACATACACACCACCTAAGCCTTCTCTACAGAGTGTGATAGGTAAACACCTTTCCCAATAAGCTGGAAGTTGTTTTGTTGTAGGAGAAGTTTTCTATGCACAGTAGTCTTTTCAACAGTGGGTATTTTCAGACGTTACGAGATCACAGTGAACCACGGTGAATACCCACCTATGGTCACTGTGACTCGCACGTCTGTTTGGCGGCCGCCAGATGTTCGCCACGCTCAATCCCCACATGGGGTCAGTTTCAACCACGCTTCCCGGGCTAGCTGCACCATTTCCCCGGGAAGTGTGGTGAAAGTGATCCCCGGTGGGAATCAAAGAAAAGTAACGTCTGGTTGGTCGCCACGGCCCGGAAGCACCGGCGGGATTCCGGTCAGTGGCAGATTCGGCCAGACGCTGCGACCGCATTGGCCCTGCCACCCACCCGTCTCCCCAGAGGGCGGGCGGCGGGGAGCGTGGAGGGCGTAGGGCCGTCCGGCCGCACGTTGTGCCACGCAGCCCCACCCCCTCCCCAATTCCCCACCGGGATGACCCCAGCACATCTGTTAGGGCGTGACGGGGTCGTCCCGGTGGGAGATTACTTTATTGTTTTCGTGACAGGGCCAACCGGCCCCGTCACGTCTGAAAACACCCAGTGTGTGAAGCTGTGCATCTCCCCATCCCCTGCCCAGACCAGCCGCTGTCATGTTAGTTCAGCGGCCGGGACAGATCTCTATTGGAGGCACCCACCACTGCCTAGATAAGTCTGTGGGCAGACTGTGGTGGTGGGCACCGTCATGTTTGTAAACACACTTACTTGTAATAGTTAGGCCAGTTTTCTCACTGGCCTTTGGGATACGTCAACATCACAAATGGAGCTGCTCCAGGGGTGTACCCCCGTGTCCACCCACTCTCAGCCCCACCTGGTCAGGATCAGATGGACCCAGTGGGTTCCACGGCCTGCAGTCTGCCCATGCAGCACCCCCACCCCCGCGTACCATAATGTTAAGAACATAAGTAGTGCCATACTGAGTCAGACCAATGGTCCATTGAGCCCAGATTCTGTCTCCCACAGTGGTCAATCTCGGTCGCTTGGAAGAAGTACCCAACAGGTCACAATGAGGCAATCCATTCCATGTCATTTCCCCCCAACTCCCAACAGCAAGAGGTTACATTCACCAAATCTACCCGGCTAATAGCTGTTAATGGACCTATCTTCCAGAAACTTGTTCAATCCTTTTTTAAACCCAGCTATACTACTGGCCTTGACTACATCCTCTGGCAACAAATTTCACAACTTAATTGTGCACTGAGTGAAAAAATACTTCCTTTTCTTTGTTTTAAATTGGCTACCTGTTAGTTTGATGAGGTGTCCCCTAGTTCTAGTACTATTTGAGAGGGTAAATAACCATTCCCTATTTACTTGTTCCACACCACTCATGATTGTATACACTTCTATCCTATCCCCTCAGTCATCTGTTCTCCAAGATGAAGAGCCCCAATCCATCCAGCCTCTCTTCATAGGTTGTGAGCTAGAGCAAAGAGCATCCACAACACTATGGTTGCAGTTTGTTTTATTTATGTGCAGCCGCATCCTATCCAGCAACCATTATAAAATACAAATCATAAAATACAAATATCTATACATCTATACAAAACCAGACATAATTAGAGATCAACAACAACCTCTTGGTCCAAACATAATATAAAATAAACTGACAGTGGCTGATCACAGTTGCGGGGTGCCTTGCTCTTTTGCGGGGCGCACCGTGGCAGAGCTTGACCCCTGAAGAGCCCCCCTTAGTCAGGGCAATATGGAGCCATTTTGGCAGCTACACAGACCCCAAAAGCCACTACTGCTCTAGAACAACTAGAGTCGTCCCCTCTCAGCAATAATTGTACCCTCACACCATCCGGCAAATAATGTGGCATTGAAGCAATGAAACCCCTCAAATATTTCTCCCTCAAGCTGTTGTGGCTAGGACAATATAATAATATGTGCACAATTGACTCTGGCACTGCCCAATCACAGCTCCGACACACCCTAAGGTCTTTTGGGATTCTCAGATATCTCCCCTCCAACATCGCGGAGGGGAAAAGATTTCATCGGAAAAATGTTAACGCTCTCCTCTGCTGATCATTGGTCCAATTGAGATATTCCGGAGGAGCCCCGCTCGAACGGAACAGATAATAATTCGGGCCTATCCTCTGAGAGGATAAAGCTGCCGATTCCAGTTGGATCTCCTGATCCAGAAGTCTCTGTTTAATTTCAGCAAAAGCCCGGTTACAATCTAAGGACCTCAAATGATCTTTTGCAAGGCCCAATTTACAGAACACCTTTTCAATAGATTGGGACCACTGCTCCATGGTCTTTTCACCAGCGATAAGTGATAACAGGAATTGGGGTACTGGAGAGTACACAGCCACCCTAAGTCAAAATTTAAACAGTGCTAGCGTAGCCTGCACCCTTATAGATCTTATTGACAATTCGACCCTCAGGATCACCTAAGGCGCACATTTTGGTAGTCCAAGTATCGGTTGCAAAAAACTATTCCGAGAGGTTTCTAATTTAGCTAACACCTCAAATCCCCAAACAGCTACTGCATAGAGCAGCTGCGCTATTACTTTGGCCTTAAATAGACAAAGTGCCAGACCAACCAATTTCCCGCCGTGGGAAAAATAAAATTTCACGAGCGCCTTAGATGATTTCCGGGCTTGCAGCAAGACAGCTTTGAGATGGAGCAACCAGCTGCCTGAAGAGGCAAAAATGATCCCCAAATATTTGAACTGGCGCACCTGTTCAATTCCCACATCATCAACAGACCATCGGTGCTGGATATTAGACCTGCCGGCCACTAAGACCTTAGTCTTCTCATAATTTATGCTCAGGTTTTCCTGTCTACAATACTGGGCAAACCTCTGCATACTCCGCCTCAGGCCCACCTGTGACACAGCTAATAACACAGTGTCATCAGCATACAACAGCAAAAATAACTTCCTTGGGCCCAGTTTTGGCGGGTGAAAATTGTCCCTACCCATAAATGGTATTAAATCATTAAGGTAGAAGTTAAAGAGGGCCGGAGCCAGGAGACAACCCTGGCAAACTCCTCTTTCCACCACTATAGCCTTAGAGAGAGGGTGACCAAGGGCAGGTCGGACCTGCATAGTATTGCTATCATGCAGTTTTATAATTAAGAAAAGCAGGCGTCCATCTATTGATGTGCCTCTGAGTTTTGTCCAGAGACGCTCCCTGTCGATGGAATCAAAGGCGGCCCGTAAATCCACAAAGCAGCAATACAGAGAAGATTTGAATTGACCCAAGGCATATTTCATAAACAGCAGTTTGAGAACAAATGCTTGATCTATTGTTGACTGCCCTGCTCTAAATCCAACCTACTCTGGATAAATGATGTTATTCTCATCAAGCCATGCCAAAAGTTTGCCCTGTAAGAACTGTGCATATAGTTTACCAATTATGGATAGAAGGCTAATAGGCCTATAATTGGCAGGGTCCTAAGAGTCCCCTTTCTTAAAAATGGGGACCACTACACTTTGTAACCAATGCTTGGGGATCCTACCTGAAGAGTTGATTATCGAAAAGAGCGGAGCAGGTAACGTAGCCCACCACTCTGGGTTATACCTTAAAAGCTCTGGGAAGATGAAATCGCTTCCTGGAGCCTTATCCTCCTTAAGAGAAGCAATGAGCTCCATTACTTCTTCAACAGTAACCTGAGGCCACTCCTGGAACCTATTCTCTGGTTGAAGGTCTATTGGGGAGCAAAGCGAATTGGGCTGTATAAACAGGACTGTAAAGTGAGACTGCCACTTAGCTAATTAAGGCATAGACTCCTGTTTCAGCCCCTTACCACCCAGGGCATCAGCTATCAGCGCCCAGAATTTCCTGCCATCTTTTGCCTTAGCCGTTTGGTGTAACAGCAGCCATTTGGACTTGCAATATTCTCGCTTTTTCCTCCTCAATAACTGCCTTTAAGCTTTCCTTTTCGAGCTAACACCAGCCCTATTAGTCTTCGAAGGGAACTGTTTCATCTGCCTAATGGACCGGCACAGAGCCTTCCTTGCTCTGAAGCAGGTGGCATCAAACCAGCGCTCTTGGCACTTTAAAGAGGCCATACCTGGTGAATTAAAGGACAGAATCTGCGAGAAAATCTCTGACAGGGCTTCAAAGGCTGCCATCAATCACCTAGGGGAATAAAGCACTTGCTCCTTTAAATCTCGAGCTGCATTTGACTCCATAAACTCCAGGCATTCACTTTGTACAATCAGGGACCATTTCTTTCGAGTCAAACCTAAGGGCTCTTTCACTTGTGTCTGTTCTCTACATGGGCGCCAAAAGCTGCCATCATTTGGGAAAAAGCCACTAACCCTTAATACCAGGGGAGAATGTTCTGTCTCCGCTGTAGCTTATAATCTTGGCTCAAGGGCATCTGACACAAAGCATTCTTGTGTCAGGAAGTAATCTATCACACTGGCACCAACTGTTGAAAAAAAGGTGAAATCACCCTCAAGGTCCCCCGGCAACACCCTGTTCAATATTACCAGGCCCAATCTTTTTTGGAACTGACAGAAGATAGGAGCCCTGGAGCAAGTTATTCTGTCCCTTGATTGCCGGATATTATAAAACGGTGGTATTATAGTGTCATCTAAACACAAAATACCCCCGTCTAGCATTGGGTTACCAACTCGCGTATTCAAATCCCCACCCAAGAGCAACCTAACCCCCGGAAATTTTACATAAGCATCCCGAATAGCTCCCCCATCAACTCCCAAATATCTGTGGTGTAACACGCTGAAGAAAAAGGGGGTACATACACATTAGTCACTAGTATCTCTTTACCCAATAGTGTCGAGCAATGCCAAAGGCCAAACTGGGACTCCACTGAAGCAAGTAACTCCGCTTTTGCGAATAATGAATTACGGAGTAGGGGGGCTAAACCACCACTAAGTCTCCCTTTAGTTTTGAAAGACCTAGCCTGTGATACGTGCACCTCAAAGCCACAGCATGAGATAGGTTGATCTGTCCATGTTTCCTGCAGGAGCAAGATGTCACAGCTCCTAGCCAAGGACTTAAAGTCCATTCCCTGCTGACGCTCCTTCCATCCTGCCACATTCCAACTTAAAATCCTCAAGGTGCTCGCATCACTCTCAGACAGTCACTTAGCCTGTAGGGTAAATAAATCCTCACGGTCATTAAGTTCTGAGCCCTCTTTGTCCCAACCTAACCGTCTTTGCTCTTGAGGGACACCCAAAGGGGCTTGAACCAGCACATTTACTTCTAGAGGAACAGCCGGACCCAAGAGCCCTTCTCTCGCATCCAAATTCCTCTGGGCCAAATCCGAGGTATTCTGTACAAGCTCTTTCCAACGACCAACTCCCCCTGCCCCCAAATCTACTCCACTAGCCCTGGAATTGTTAAGTGGTGCTGCTAATGGAAAAATGGGTCGCTCCCCCCCAACAACCACCTTGCACTTAACAGGCAGTAAAGGTGACAGAAGGCCACCTGACTGAACAACAAGTTTGCCTAAAGGATGGTGAAGCACTATTTCTCCCATCCCAGTGGTGATGGGCAAGCTAAAACTGCCCTCTACTACATCCATGCCTCTAGGACCTCCTACCACCGGGCCTTGCGGGGAGGGGGGGGGGCACTGCAGATCAGTGTATTATTCAAAGTTACTATAGATTGGGAGTAGCTCGGGAACCTTCCTCGTCTCGAGTTTAAGTCAATAGGGGGGCATCCTGGGAGGCACTTCTGCTGCCTAGAGAATCTCCCTAGCTGCATATATATACCTTCCATATGGTCCAAGATGGAATTTTGATCACTGAACACTGAACCACTTTGAATACTTAAAATAGTTGTCAATGGTACACTTTACACAACCCGTACATTCAACAACGGGTCATTTTTAACATTCCCAGTGGCACCCTGTTTCTCAGATAATAGAGCAGAATTTATTATACTTGAAGGTTGGTCTTTATCCACTGGTAAGGTCAATAAAATAACCCTTACCATTAGTAGCCCTGACATCACTTAATAGATTATTCGCTTTGGGTTTGGCAAAATCCTCTATGGGGCCAGCAGGTAAATTCTGTTTAATCCCAGTCCCCCTTGGCTGGGATAAACCAGCCCCACCAGATAGAACTACACCCTCACAATGTCCAGCCCCCCTTCCCGAGGGTTTAGAGCACAAAGCTCTTGCCACAAAAACATTCTTATCTTTCAACCTTTCAGACTGTTGGAATATCTGGTCAACCAAATCTTGTTTGTTAAACAAAACGTTAAGAATCCACTGATCTTTCCTTACACAGAGGTACTCAATGGAAATAATATCGTGTTGGGTAACTAACACCCTTAACAAAAGTCTAAGATATTCGGCGATATCAAGGTTGGTATTCTAAAAGGGTAATTGGCCCAAAGGTAAAGGAAACACTGGAAAAATTACGTTCAGTGGAAGCCTAGCATAACTAGCTAGGTCCAGAAAAGCAAAGTTTCTTGCCGGAAGGATAACCCCATACTCCTCCATAGAAGCAGCTTCTTGCCTGCTGGTTTTAAACCCTTGCACTTGGTCCATCCCTACTCCCACACTAGTAACTGGGACCCCAACTCCAGTTTTCCGAGCCGGTACTACCAGACCTACACAGCCGGCAGTAACATAATTGCTTAAGCCAGGCGTTGATGTTCATACCAGGGAAGATAAAGTTCCCAGCTCAGCTGATACCACATTAATTTGATGAAATAGGTAACGCATTGATGTAGCAGTAAGCATCACATGATCTGCCAAACACGACATAACAGAGGGGACCTCAGCTACTTGTGGGGGCTCTGGGTGGAACAATAAATCATCAGCTCTGTCCGCAATGTTGCTGGGAGTTGATGATAATTGCAGTTCCGCCGGTAAGAGTCTACTGTGTCCCAGCCCGGGAAGGGGAGAAAGGGAATGAGAAGACAACACGGCACCAGCAGACAATGTAGCCACCAGGGGGGGTCAGGTATGCCTCAATTTTCCGCTGCTTGGGGCTCTTACATGTTGGCGACAAACCCCTAGCCCCGTTGGGTCTTGAACGTTTCAAGGAAACCATCTTATAAGGCAATGAGGAGCCGCTTACCCCACACAAGCCACTGGGCCCGTTCAACAAACCAGCAGTTGGGTACAAAACAGAGTCATTATTATTATTATTATTAACAAACATTTATATAGCGCCAGCAGTGTACCTGGCACTTTACAAAGTAATAAAATAGACATGGTCCCTGCCCCTAGGGCTTACAATCTGAGAGACAGGAGCTGGGGGAGAGACTTAGGAAGGGGAACAGAGGGAGAGACAAGGGGTCTAACATTCATGAAGATGCGAGGTCTCAAGTGCACGTGCTTGGCTTGGTTAAAATGAGAATGACAGCAGGCAGGTCCATGTTGCAAGGAAAAGGGTAAACATCGTAGGTATAGGAATAGTGGCTCAGCAGGATAAAGAGTCAGACAGAGCAGAGCGAAAGAGGTGAGTTTTAAGGAGAGAGTCATGGGCAACAGCCACCCAGCACCTGCTCCAAACAGAGCCCAGCCTCCCTCAGCCTGCGTCTAAGACTGCGCGCACAAGGTCGCACCCTTGCGCGCGCTGCCCTTAGGTGCGATGCCTATGGTGCATGGCCACAGCGCGGCCGTAGGCTGCGGGCCGCGTTTAAAGGTCCCGCTCGGCCTCACGTGGTTCCGCTGTTCCACTGCCGTCCGAGCTGTAAATCCAGCAGGCAGAGATACACCTGGGCCGTGCACTCCCCTGCAGCTCACCTCTCTCGCACCGCTTTCCCCGCTTTCAGGCTCACAGGCAGTTCTCTCCCCCACACCACACACCGCTCACCCCACAACACTATGGTGTTGCCTAGGGCAACATCTTGCTGAAAGCAGAGCAGCAGCGTGGCTCCACGCATTAGATGGACAGCTGCTCCGCTTTGGGCCAGTGCCCTGGATTTGGGCAGCCTGCTCCACTGCCAGCGCACCAGGATGTTCCAGAGTGTTCATTCAAACCTACCTGTGCGCCTGCCTGAGTAACTCCATGGTGACACGGATTCAAGCCATTCATGCTGGTCTGATACAGAAGGCTTTAGTAACCTTTGTAATTGGGATGTGTGTAGGGAGCGGGGGGGCATTCTGGAGAAAGATGAGGATGCAGATAAAGACCTTGTCTAGTGCATTTTCTCTCTCAAATTTTGGTTTTGATTACATTTTTCAAAAATGTGATTTTTATGGAAAAATGTTTTTAAAATGATGTTGAAATCTATCAATTTTTTTCCAGCCAGCAACAGTGTGAAATTTCCCTATAAAAATAAAATGTCATTGAAGCCTTGAGACACTAGACAAAGTTTTCTTCAGTGCTTTTCCCATCCAGCTAATATACAAAACATGCTTCGCACTGGTGTATTTTGCAAAAAGGAGTTATGGGCAGGACTCTTCTATGAGGACTGTATGGCCCCCTTTTCAGAACTTCACAGCTTCCAGTCAATCCCTGCCCACATCTGCCTCGCCCCCTGCCTCCATACCTTCAAATCCCTCCTTAAGACCCACCTCTTCCGCTCTGCTCTCCCCGACTTCTTGCTCCCCTCGCCTAACTCCTGCTGATACCCTCCATCCAGTGCAATCTGTTACCTAAGGTCTGTGTACTCCTATCCTCACCACATGGACCAACCAGCCATCATTCTTGATGTAACTAAGCCAAGTGCGTGCAGCTGGGACTTCGCATCCTCGTGAATGTTACACTCCTTGTCTCTCCCTCTGTTCCCCTTCCTTCATCTCCCCCCTCCCCCGGTCTCTCAGATTGTAAGCCCTAAGGCAGGGACCGTGTCTATTCAATTACTTTGTAAAGCACCAGGTACATTGCTGGCGCTATATAAATTCTTGTTAATAATAATAATAATAATAATAATTAATAATAACAAT
>QEPC01005340.1:6313517-6325469 GCA_003113815.1 Sphenodon punctatus
AAGTAATAAAATAGACATGGTCCCTGCCCCTAGGGCTTACAATCTGAGAGACAGGAGCTGGGGGAGAGACTTAGGAAGGGGAACAGAGGGAGAGACAAGGGGTCTAACATTCATGAAGATGCGAGGTCTCAAGTGCACGTGCTTGGCTTGGTTAAAATGAGAATGACAGCAGGCAGGTCCATGTTGCAAGGAAAAGGGTAAACATCGTAGGTATAGGAATAGTGGCTCAGCAGGATAAAGAGTCAGACAGAGCAGAGCGAAAGAGGTGAGTTTTAAGGAGAGAGTCATGGGCAACAGCCACCCAGCACCTGCTCCAAACAGAGCCCAGCCTCCCCCAGCCTGCGTCTAAGACTGCGCGCACAAGGTCGCACCCTTGCGCGCGCTGCCCTTAGGTGCGATGCCTATGGTGCATGGCCACAGTGCGGCCGTAGGCTGCGGGCCGCGTTTAAAGGTCCCGCTCGGCCTCACGTGGTTCCGCTGTTCCACTGCCGTCCGAGCTGTAAATCCAGCAGGCAGAGATACACCTGGGCCATGCACTCCCCTGCAGCTCACCTCTCTCGCACCGCTTTCCCCGCTTTCAGGCTCACAGGCAGTTCTCTCCCCCACACCATACACCGCTCACCCCACAACACTATGGTGTTGCCTAGGGCAACATCTTGCTGAAAGCAGAGCAGCATCGTGGCTCCACGCATTACAGCTGCTCCGCTTTGGGCCAGTGCCCCGGATTTGGGCAGCCTGCTCCACTGCCAGCGCACCAGGATGTTCCAGAGTGTTCATTCCAACCTACCTGTGCGCCTGCCTGAGTAACTCCATGGTGACACGGATTCAAGCCATTCATGCTGGTCTGATACAGAAGGCTTTAGTAACCTTTGTAATTGGGATGTGTGTAGGGAGCGGGGGGGCATTCTGGAGAAAGATGAGGATGCAGATAAAGACCTTGTCTAGTGCATTTTCTCTCTCAAATTTTGGTTTTGATTACATTTTTCAAAAATGTGATTTTTATGGAAAAATGTTTTTAAAATGATGTTGAAATCTATCAATTTTTTTCCAGCCAGCAACAGTGTGAAATTTCCCTATAAAAATAAAATGTCATTGAAGCCTTGAGACACTAGACAAAGTTTTCTTCAGTGCTTTTCCCATCCAGCTAATATACAAAACATGCTTCGCACTGGTGTATTTTGCAAAAAGGAGTTATGGGCAGGACTCTTCTATGAGGACTGTATGGCCCCCTTTTCAGAACTTCACAGCTTCCAGTCAATCCCTGCCCACATCTGCCTCGCCCCCTGCCTCCATACCTTCAAATCCCTCCTTAAGACCCACCTCTTCCGCTCTGCTCTCCCCGACTTCTTGCTCCCCTCGCCTAACTCCTGCTGATACCCTCCATCCAGTGCAATCTGTTACCTAAGGTCTGTGTACTCCTATCCTCACCACATGGACCAACCAGCCATCATTCTTGATGTAACTAAGCCAAGTGCGTGCAGCTGGGACTTCGCATCCTCGTGAATGTTACACTCCTTGTCTCTCCCTCTGTTCCCCTTCCTTCATCTCCCCCCTCCCCCGGTCTCTCAGATTGTAAGCCCTAAGGCAGGGACCGTGTCTATTCAATTACTTTGTAAAGCACCAGGTACATTGCTGGCGCTATATAAATTCTTGTTAATAATAATAATAATAATAATAATTAATAATAACAATCAAGAAAACCTGTATGCATCCAATACATCACTGGTAGAAGTCTTGCATGTGTTGACTGGATAGAGTTTTTACGCCTCAGCAGGACCAGCCTTAGAATTTTCAGGGGGTCGGGGCAAAGAGAAAATGTAGGGTTCCTGGTGGCCCCACTCCATCAGGGGCATCCTTCATGTGGTCCTATAAGTAGCCATGTTTGGGGCCCCACTCGGAGGGAGTGGGGCTCCCTCTCCTACACCCTGCCCTGGTGAAAATGGGGGCTGCTGTGGGGTCCCCAAAAGTAGAGAAAAGAGCAAGGTCTGGGGCAGTTGCTCCGAGTCTCCTATGGTAAGGCTAGTCCTGCACCTCAGAAGATAGAGTTGGGCAAGTATGGCTAGCCATAAAGGAGGATTCTCCCTCACCCCCCCCCTCAGGTTACCTGAAAATCCCTAGTACTTAGAGTCAGACGAGACTGTGGATCTCAAACTGGGCTCCATGTCATGGATATTTCAGGTCAGAACTAGTCTGGTCCTATGTGAGCAGAGGTATTGTATCTATGGGCCAAATTAATAGGAGGAGCTCTACTGAAGTCAGTGGAGCTTTGCCCATTTACGCAAACAAAGGACTTGGCCCGTGATGTACATATTTGTAGTACATTTTGAGAAAACAAGATTTATAATTTAAAGTAATAGCAATAAACGCTGTAGCACATACAGCAAATTATTCGATTAAATACAAAGCATTAGAACGGCTCTGTAAAATGTACTAAACAGCTGTGCCCTATAACTGAGATCTGACTGACAAACTGGAAAATATTGAAGGCAATCTGAATTCATTTGTATGTTAGATTCCATCAATGATAAACATGAATCATAGCTTGTAGTCTGGTGGGAGGAGAACCAGGCCTTCCCACTGTGAGTAGTAAATCCTGCTGTCTTTCTGCAGCCACAGTAGGTGCTATTGTTTTAGGTGCACCTGTTCTTGGGATCCAAACCTCATGACCATCTTTGCCAGCCAGTTCCAGGGCATCCCTGTGTATGGGGAAAAAATCCATCTTTTTGACTCTCCTGAAGTGAGTTCCTAGGCCCCTGAAGCTCTGGATCCTAACTCTCCCTTGTGGTCCTTCTCTGAGTATTCAGGCTTTCTAACTAGTGCTCCTTAGCTGAGCATCTTGTTCAGCTGAGAGCACTCATCAGACATTAATTGGCTCACTAGCCAACCCTCCATTAACACTTTTCTTGCCCCTATGACTGTTTCCCAAGATGTTTGTTCCTTCCTTGCAGTGACTTAGGGTGCTAACAAATGAGACTGTAACCCACACCAACTGGGTGTACTGTCCACCTACTCATTTGTTAGGTGTTTGCCCCCACTGGTCACGTGACTACCACCCATTGGACATGCAGATCCCCACTCATGTCTGAGCATTATATAGGTGAATGCAGGTTAATGTGTGTCCATATGTCCGTGGCCCATCAATTAGGTTGTATGCAGCCTCTGCGTCTACAGGTCCATCAGCAACGTAGAGTCGTGGGCAAAAAGCCTAGAATGTTCTGAGGAGCAATCGCTTCTAACCCCTCTCTCCACTTTCATTCTCACTGGCACACACGTAACGTCAACCTTAAAAGCCCACTGCACCATTTTCAAACCTGCATTCTCCTAGCTCTTCCTGGTTGGCAGTACATGCTTGACACTTACTCTTTCCCAGTGGTTGCATTCCCCAGAATGACTGGTGGAGGTTTACCATAAACATAGCCATGGTTCAAGCCGACAGCCAGGCAACAACCAGCACTGCTACTACCTCTGCACAATCTCAGTCTCTCCACCTACCGACCCACCAGTCAACATTGCAGTCTCTGGACTGAAGAAGTGACCAAGACCTTCATCGCTTGGGGGAGGGAGGGAGGGGGGGGCGGCTGGGAAAAAGGTCCAATATGCCCAGATGAAGTGCTACAGGAACAAGGCGGTGTTTCAAGAGATCTCAGTCCAAATGGCACAGCAGAGCTACACCTGGGAAATGAACCAGTGCCAGCAGCAGGCCAACAACTTGAGGCACAGATACAAAGAGAGCTGAGACAACAACTTTGCCTCTGGCTGAGGGAGGCAAACATCATCCTATTAGAAACTCCTTGACGGCTTCCCCTGTGCGGATGGAACCATTGTTGCATCCTGTCTGTATGGCTGCGCCTACGTGATGCACCAGAAATGGGTAGCTATGGCTCCCCCACTGCCTGCTCTCACTTCAACTGCTCCTATCCTACCATGGAAATTGCAACTGCCGGTGGACAACCCTCCATGCCCATTGCCCATTCTTGCCTCGGAGCCAGCATGGGTTGATGTGGACATGGACACCATAATTCTCATGGTGTTTCCTCTTGAGAGCCAGCCCTTGTCTGAGGAGCCACCCGAGGTTCTGGTCGAGGGCACAGAGGACCCAGATACCACCTTTTGTAGAGGAGGTGGTTGAAGCAAAGGAGACTGGTAAGTGAATGTACCTGCGGGAGGGGGAATCATGTTTACAGAGCTGCGTAATAAAGGATTCTGTTTATTGTTATCTAATTATGTTCTTTATTGTTTACTGTGTTGCCAGGTGTCCAAGAGAATGTGGAAGAGGAGCAGGAAAATCTCTGGGAAATAGCTCCACGGGATGGGAACTGAATGCACGGGAATGGGTGGGGAGGCACTATGGCGGGCCTGTGGGAAGGGGGGGGGCATAATGTTGGGATGGCGGGATAGCATGGGGGTGAAGCCAAAATGGCAGCTGGGGTGAGGAAGCCTGACATTTTTAAAACCACTGAAATAATTTAGGAGACAATGGCCTTTTTTAAATGGGCCATGGTGCGGGGGTGGAGAGGATGGATGTGTGCGCTGGGGCGGGGGGGGATGTTACACGGGCACACACCCGTCTCCACCCTCCTCCATGCACGGAGCAACTAACGTTTTTGCCAGTTGCTCCATGCGTGGGCTAAGGGTGGAGATGGGTATGCTGCGGGAGCGCGTATGCACCCCCCCTGTCTGTCACATGAGCAGCGCCCACATATGCCCTTGCATCGAATCTGCATGGGTCCATTCTTGTTTAAAAATGGCCAAAATCTTATTAATTCTGTGATAGGACTCGTCAAGTTAGGTCAAGGAACAAGGGACACAACCTTTGACTGCCATGAGCTGCGAGTGAAGAGCAGGAAATGGATCACGCCATTATGGATTCCTCACACCGACGCGCACACCCATCCTGCCCCTCCCTGCGCTACAGCCCACTTCTCTGAAGAGCCCGAGGGCCAGAGTGGCCACTGTCGAACACAGTGCCAGACTCAATGGACCATTGGTCTGACCCAGCATGACACTTACGTTGTTATGCCTATCAGAAATATCATTCTGGATCTGGCCAGTGGACCCGCTAGTTGAGTACAGGGTCCAGCACCAGATGCTTCAGATAAAGGTCCAATAAATCTTATAATGGGCACTTATGGGATCAGTTGTGCTTAGAAAAAGTTCCTTTCTAGCCACCCTACTTAGAAGTTTAAATTTCCTTGAGGACGTCTTATTACAAAAAATGACTAAACACAGGATTCATCCAATCAGTTAAAATCCAAAAAGTGGAAGTTATCTGTTGTATGATAACTTCCCATTAGTCTTTCTATGGAACTTATGTACCTATTGCCCTAAAGCCTGTGCTCCACTCCATCACACTACTTTTACCATGTATTAAAGCTTAGATGGAGATACATTAGAAACAGATTGGGAGTATAAGTCCTATAAATTTGACTAAGGGTGTCTTTAGACATAACAAAGATCAGGTGTCAAAACCCCTAAGCATGTATTTGGCCTTTGTGTGTAAGCACCATAATGATCCCAACACCAATTTGGTCACCTGTTGAATAGGCGATGTGAATAGTACCATTGCATCACAAAGACAATTTGCGTGTTCCGGCTCAACACGTGGCCAAAGTTTTGTCTAATGATATTGCATGGTGTGTTAGCAGGAGAATGAGGAGGCAGCACTTACGTGCTGAGATCAGGTGGTGAACATAACACTGATTTGCCCCAAGATGGGCTGTGTGTCTAAACAGCGCCACGTGGTAAACACAGGGCCAAACCGGTGTTCATATCAAACACATATTCAGATACCCATTGACGTTATGCCTAAAGACACCTAAGTGACTAAACAAGATTTCAGTGACTTAAAAATCAGTGAAAGTTACCTGCTGTGTAACAGCATACTTTGTTTTGTTAATGGAGATAACAATCTGATTTTCCCAACATGAGGAGGCTTCTCAGACAGAAACATCTTTATGTAAATGTCGTTGCCAAGCTGTTTGTGATGGTTAAATTAGACTTTGATGGGAGCTCTTTAGAAAATATAAAATTCAGCTGTTTTTTTCAAAAGAAATTATGCCAATTAAGTGATGTTAATGAGCTTTTTTGTTGATAAAGTAATTAAAATGCAGCTGTTCTAATTGTTAAATGGGAAAATTATAGCTCTGAGAAAGTTAACATTAAAATAAGCAAATATAAAATGAAGTGGGGCTAATTAAATGGCAGTTATGAGATCTTCAGTAAGAATACTCTCACAAATGTGGCAATTGTATTTATGAGGATTGAGATGGGCAGTATGATCCTCCACCTACTTTGTACCAGAACTTACCCTTATTGCAGATGTGAATCCCATTCTCATTAATGTGATTCACATCAGTGCTGAGGGCTAGACTTATTCTCTCAGGAACCAGGCCTTGAACTGGTGCCCTCTGATGTCCAGTGCCACAGCCCAGCCATGCCTGTCCCACCCCCACCTGCTGATTAGCTCCTCCTACCCAGTATTTAAGGTCTCCCAGAACCCACAGAAAGCTGGGTGGAACAATGGATTGCGTCTCTGGCAGATCTCCTGCTATGGACTCAGACTTCCTAATTGTTTGGAAGCACCTTCCTCCCCACCCTTCCTAGGTCTCACCTTTGGTACAGGCTCCTAGACCATGATCATGTGAGACCTCTTCTCAGTCTTGATCCTAGCTCTGCTCCTGGCCCCTGATGTCTGCCTATCTTGGATTATTCCATGGTCTTATAACAACAGGTGGAGAATCTCTTCTTTAGGGCATCTTTAGACATAACAAAGATCGCGTTTCAAAACCCCTAAGCATGTGTTTGGCCGTTGTGTGTAAGCACCATAACAATCCGAACACTAGTTTGGCCACCCGGTGAACACGCAATATGGGAACACCATTGCATCACAAGGGCAATTTACGTGTTTTGGCTGAACACGTGGCCAAGGTTGTGTTTAATGATATTGCATGGCATTTTAGCAGGTACAACATGGGGAATGAAGCAGAAGCACTTGCGTGCTGATATCGGTAGCGAGCAAAACAAATATTTGCCCAAAGATGGGCTGTGTGTCTAAGCATTGCCACATGGTGAACACAAGGCCAAACCGGTGTTCGTATCAAGGTCAAAATAAACAGTCAGACATCCGTTGATGTTACGTTTAATGACACCCCAGAATGCTGGCTATGTCTGGCATGGAATATTAGACCAGCTGGTCCATTCAGGGCTGTCCCTCGATTTCTGCTGCCCTAGATCAGTAGTTGTCAAAAGTTTTTGAACCACACCCCCCTGCCCCCGCCACTTGTCTGTGGTAGCTGAGGTCCCTCCCGACATCACACATACACCTTGCTCCCTCTTCCTCTCCCCCTTCCCAACCTTCTAGTGATTCCCCTTCACTGCCCTTTCCTGACTCTCTTCCCCTCATTTGGAGACACCCCCCTAGCTCAGCAAGAGCATGGAGCTAGAATTTTGCCAGCTGGAGTCCTTCTTGTACCCACACTGGGGTCCTCAGCCTACAATTTGAGAACACAGGCTCTAAACAAAATAAATTCCCTCCTCTTCCCTACTCTGCCCTTGGAGCTGCCAAATAAGTTTGTCTAAACAGCCCTATTTGGTATCTGACTTGAACCTGGGTGCATCACCATTACTTCTTGAGGGCTTAGGGTGGTGCTGGGTGGGTGCTGCTGCCAGGAGAGAGCCTACTGCTGCTGTGCTGTTGGACTGTAACTCCAGGATCAGTCATTGCTGTCAAGATACTACTGACTTGAGGCCCTCAGCCCCTTGATTCCCTCATCCTGCCCAGAGCAGCCTCAGGGGGTGGTGACCAGTGGGTGTAGGAAAGCAGGAGCAAATCACTCTCCACAATGTCCCCTCTCCCCATCATTGGGCCAGTGTGGGTCACGATGGGACTGGAAGCCAGTCTATAAACCCAAATAGACCCAAATGTGGCCCCATAAATACGAGAAATTTATGGGGCCACTGAGAGGGAGGGGAGGGAGAAGCATTGTTTGAGGAAGTGGGTCATATGGGTATGTGGCAGGGCTGTGCCACAAAATGGTACCTGCCATAAGGAACCCAAGATGGCTGCCACAGGAAGTGGCTAAGTTTGGGGCATGGTTTGGGCTATAAGAGAAGAGCCAGTCCCAGGAAGAGGGTAGTCTGTTCCTGACAAGAGAGGACTGAAAATGTCCTAGGAGGTTGCCTGAGAGGATGCTGACTTAATGGGTCCAGAAGGAAGAAACCTCAGGTGAAGATCCTGTATGTGCATGGAGATAACTAGCCTGGGACTGTGTGTGGGCTAGGCTTTATTGTTTGTGGACTGTGGACTGGCCAGAAGATTGGTGCCTGGCCTGGGACTTTGGGTATAAATAAACTGTTGTTGAGCTTGCCCCTGAGTGACCACCTTCTTGGATGTGGATTCTGACAACACTTATCCCATAGTCAAGTGGAGCCCTGCTATAGGGTGTAAAGGTGTTTATTGGAAAGACCTGGAATCCCATGGTCCTGATCAGCATACCACTGAAAAAGGCCACAGATAGTGCTGTTTTAGTAGTTGAGTCTTTAACATTTTGTGAAAAACACCCCCCTCCATTTTGTGCAAAACTCAGTCCTCAGTATTTAAATGACACAACTTGCCATTTGGCTGCCCATCAGTTGGCTAATGATACCCTTTCAAGCTTTTGCCAAATGATAGAATTTTGGTCTTTTGGTAATTAATTATGAAATGTTTTTCATGGCGGTACTAGCTAAAGGAAGGCAACATGTGTTGGAGTCCTCTTGGAGTCTGGGACAGTAAAATCATGTCAGTGGCATACAACAGTGTATGTACTGGTAGATTTGATTTTTTGGCAGATGATACTGATCCCCTTTTCAAGGTGTTCACTACTGTATTAATATGAAAGCTAAAAAGTAATGGTGCCAAATGATACGTAACTTGCTGTTCATTGCTTATCACACATACCCTTCTCTTATGTACGATTCACAGAAAATGTAGATATGTTATACCCACCAGCTACAGAAGCTGAATCTTTACCTCAAGCACAGCATAGGCCTCATTGTGGAGGGAAAAGAATATAATGGAGACCCAGATTAACTGTGTGGCAGTCAGAATTGGTTCTGGTCAGTAGCCCTTTCCATTGACTTTCTGCGCTAATGGCATCACAAGGGCTGTAAAAACTCACCGGCCTGCACTGGCTCTGGTGAGTATTCAAGTTTGATGAGGGGAGTTTCAGAGCCCTGGGCTCCTTTCCCCACCGCCGCAAGCCCCAGCCTGGAGAGTCCCCTTTTTTGCTAGCTACTGAATTATTTGTGTATTTTTACAGCCCTGGCATCATACTGCCAGGGACTCATTGGAACTATGGATGTTTATTACCATTTGAATGGGCCATCATGTACTTGGCAGTGAGATGGAGTGTCTCCAATCCTGTTTAGGCTTACTTTCCCCCATTATGGATCCCCAACTCAACAGCAGGCTCTCCAAAGAGACCAGGAAAGGAAAGGAGGATCAACATACCAAGAAGGTAGCAGAAAACCTCTTTCCCCGCATTATGTGTGAGCAGAGGAAGGAGCTATCATTCTCAGAGGGGTAGGAATGTTTTTATCTTCAAACTGCCCTGATAAATGGATTCCTAACTCTGGCGTTAATGCCTCCCATAAGTGTTACCTCACAGACTCCCTTTAATGCCTTTTACTAGTTGATGCCCAGGAAAAAAATGCAACTGTGTTCATGGAAAACGCTGTAACACCTCTCTGAAAATAACATCTTTAGTATGTGTTCCTGCCATGTTTGGAAAGTCTCCTTGCTCATACCTCTAGCTCTTGCACTTTGAGACTGAAGAACATTGCTACTTTTAGCGAGTCTGGGCCACTGTTTAAAAGCTCTATTTGTTTGTATTTGGATTTGTTTTTATTGAGGTTTTAAAACTAATGGCAAATCTACAGTTTCTGAGCTTTAACTTGAGATATGATATGTGTAGGTTATATTATTGGAATTACCCCTCAAAAATTCTTACATAGTGAACACAGCAGGCTGTTAATATGGAGATTGCTCTTAATTTGTTTTTCTGAATATTTATACTGAATTTTTCTTTTTGGATAACTCAGAGATCTGTCCTTATTGACCAGTGAGATTGAGAGATCCCTGTCGTTTTGTGAACATCCCTTTATCTATCAGTAGATGCTTCCTCACTATGTTTGCCAGGTTTACTATGCCCTGCCCTCTTCATTTCCCCTTGCAGATTTTAAAATCTTGTGTCATTTTTAGTTAGTGTATTTCCAAATGTTGTTCAGCCTTTTCTAGGTCTAGTTAGAAATGCTGAGGTAACTTTCCCGACTTCTATCCCCCTTCTCTCAACTTATTACTGTTGGAAAATAAAATTGCCTAATCACACTGGGTGGTTTTAGATGGAGGTGGGGCTGCCCACCCCTTGAGCTGTTCCAGGGGTGCACCCCCACGTCCACCCACTCCCAGCCAAGCCTGGGTTTGCTTCAGATGGACCCAATGGGTTCCCTAGGCTGTGACCTGCCCACTTGACACCCCCCACACCAACACCAGAGAGTTGCAGGTGATTGCCCAGTGCTCTAGGCTGATGTCTGCAACTCCAGAGCACTGCTTGCGGGACTGCCCTATGTCTGCTTCGTCTGCACATCTGCTGGGCCACCTTTAGATGGACAGGCTACCTGGGGGTGAAATATTAGGCTGAAACTGCAAGCCACTGTAGTAGCTGTTTCCGATGGAAAGAGCTCTTCCTCAATGAGCGGCACGGTGCAATAGAGATGTTCATTCCGCTACCTCCGCCAGCACTTTCCGACACGTGGTCACGGTGTGAAGTAGCGGAACAATGTTTCTTCCGACACTGTCTGAGATTATTCCGACACTGTCTGATAATTCCAATGTCACAAACCAAAGATTAACAGAATGCCAGCAGAAAAACTGCGGAAAATCACGGGCAATTCTTAAATGGCAGAATGAAATAGCGGCATGGAAAAAGGAGTTGCCGCTTCAGCCCTAGAAATGGGCTGGCACATGATGGTCAGCACTGGGGCAGCCTGTCCGTCTGAAACCACCCACTCTTCCATCAGTGCTTTACAACTCTTAATAATGTAATCATTTTGCCTTATGCCCCCTCTCAAAATGAGTGGCATGTGAGCCAGAACCTGGGATGGAATTTAATACAAGACACACAACACATTTTAAATTTGGATTCCATGTCATTCTTTATTATTTTTTTCCTAACCAACAGGTGTTGAGTGTGCTAAAACAAGAGGTGGCACATTATCTGCCATTATACAGTATCAATAACAGATGTAAACATTAAGTCAAAGACCTCTAGTTGCTTGCTGTCATGGCGCACATCTTTCCCAGTGAACTGCAGACAGTTACCATGCTAAAAATACCCTCTTTAGTCTGAGAGGGAGAAGCATTGTTTGAGGAAGTGGGTCATATGGCTGTAAAGGTGTTTACTGGAAAGGCCTGGAATCCCATGGTCCTGATCAGCATACCACTGAAAAAGAAGAAAACCATATACTTTTTATTTCACTACCAAAAGCTAACTGAGCAATCCAGAATCTTGATTTTTATTATTACAGCACCCAAAACAGGTGCAAGATGCCTAACAAAATCAAACAGTAACATTCCAAATAGTTATTCTTTAGAAGTTAAATGGTTGGGGTTTTTTTATGAGTGAGGAAGAATTTGTTCAATGATATAGGGTGCAAATCTGGGCCCAAATTCGATTCCCTGACCTACCCTTCCTCTGTGTTACCTTGGGAAACACAGGGTTATTTCAGACGTTACATTTTCAGCATTCACCACAGTCAACCTCAGTCAAACGCGGGCGGTGGTGAAAGAGTTGTGCATGTCTGTTGACCCGCATCCAGATATTCACCACAGTCAAACACGGCCCGGGGTGAAACTAACCATGCTTCGTGAGGTCGGGGCGGGAGGAGGTCCAGAAGTGTGGTGAATGCTCACCA
>QEPC01005340.1:6329940-6362396 GCA_003113815.1 Sphenodon punctatus
CACGCGTCTCACCACGGTCCGCGGTGAAGCCATTCACACGGGTGGGATTCACTGTGGTGAATTTCACTGCGTCACACCTGAAATCACCCACACTTAATCTCTCAACCTCTCAGTGCCTCATCTATAAAATGGGAATAAAAGTACTACCCTCGTTACAGTGGGGATGCGAGGAGAAATATATTAAAGATTTTAAGGTGATCAGATATTATTGCAAGGATGTGGCTATGCTCAAAGTGTGGGGATGCAGGATTTTTGAAGCCTGTTTAAGGGGGTCCTCATATCTATATAGTGTATAGAAACCAAAATAAATAAATAAGCCTGTCTCTCTAGGATAGGACGGAGGAATCTTTTCCCTCCCAGGAGCCACTCTGAAAATTAGTACAAGCTCTACGGGCTGCAAAAAAAGTTGGGGGAGGGGGTGCTTAAGGGGGGTGCTCAGAAAGAGGAAGGTCCAGATCATGGATCTGTCTCCTATCCTTGAGTGCGTGGTGGGTATAACCCACGACTGGTGGGTATAACCAGAGGTCCTCCTCTGTGCTCCCTTCCCCCGAGCTCACACTTTCAGTGCTTTGGGGTATGGTTTGGATCCACTAGACAAATAAAAACTACTCAAAGGCTGCATTGGGTGCCCGGGCTTATGGTTCCCCATTCCTGTTCTAGTAGAGAGTAGTTTGCTTGGGTGAAGTAGGCCGTGAAAGGAAGGAAAGACGAGGCAAAACTAGAAATGAATATGGCTGCCCTTGTGGAATTGGAGCATCTCTTCATTTCATTGCCCTCTGCCACCTGCTCTGTTTTCTCTCTCTCTCCCATTTCTCATTCACCTTGTTCTCTTCTCTCCTTGGACATATTAGTCAGATGTTATTTCCCCTTCTCCCCTGGTGTTTCTTCACCTGATGGGGGCTACCAGGTCTATTTCTAGGCTCTTGGTCTCTGATAGCCACTATCATTTAGTGCCTATCTTCTCATTAAGCAGAAGGAGCTCCAGAGACAGGCAACTCATCCTTATTTCTAGGTGCTTTTTACTGGCCTTCAAGTTCTTCTTTCCACTGAAGAACCAAGACCCCCTGAGAAACAGCTGAGACCTGGCATAGGTCCACCTGCTAAGTTCTCTTTGACACCCCCCACCCCTCAATACTGGGTCGCAATTTGGGTATTGGCAACTTAATTGTGATCTTCTTAAAACTGTCCTCCAATGTAGTGTAAACCTGTTACTAGAGTTATAGACTAATGTTTGGTTTGGCAATATCTACCATTGCCTGGAAATCAACTTGTGCATTAACCAGTGCTTTGGAGATCTGTGCTGAGTTCTGAAAATGTACATTATCTGAAAAAAAGAAAAAAAAAGAAAAATGTATTAAAGTGGCTGATAACACCTGGTAATTGCCAGAAAGCATAGAGTAGTAGCGCATTAAGATGAGTCCATCAATTATCCGTGATACAGCTGAACATTACCCAGTGGGTAAGCATCACTTTATGCACTGGGTGGAAGTGTACCAAACATGTATTGGCCCTAATCTGAGGCACAGAAAGATGCTTAATGTTTCTCAAACAGTGATTCTAACTCGGTATTTGTACTGCCTTTCGCAAACCTCACCATCTGCTGTTCCATGGATGAGAAGATAGTTCAAGTTACGGAAATTCTCTGCCCTTGCCATCACTGTTGAATTCTGTTAAAGGGAGAAATTAGCAAATTCATCTGCTTTCCCTCAGGTTCTCATTGCTTAATATAACACTAAGAATCACTCTGTGAACAGGCAATAATGTTTTTTGTCATAGTATTGGGTTAGAAAAGAAGCCATTTTCTGTGTCCTCTTTCTTGATTTCATTCCCTCTGTGAATCCATTGAGTTCCCCTTTCTCCAAATCCCCCACACCCTGAATGCCTTGCCAAAGAAAATACTCCTACCCATTAGTCCTGAAGAACTCCACTCTGCATGCTTGAGGTGAGAGGGCTCAGCTTTAGGAAAGACCAGATCCAAAGCCCATTGAAATCACTGGAAGTTTTAAATTTTCTTCAGTGGGCTTTGGACTAGGCTTTAAACGTGTTTTCACTAAGGGTATTTTCAGACACGACAGCACTGAGCACCATCACACTTTAATCCTACCTGTAGTGAGGTCCTCACTCTTGGCAGGATTTTATCTGGGAGCCAACCAAGAGTGACAACGGCCCAGGCGGGGCAGAGGGTGGGGTGATGCACGAATGCCCCTGTGGTGCTTGGAGCGGCCCTTCCTGATGGCTGGCCATGGTGGTCTGAGGCCACCATGGAAGCACCGCGGACCCAAACCAGGGTAAGAGTTAAGTGGACCATCCAATGTGATGGCCTGCTTTACCCCAGTCCAGTGTTCCTTGCACTTAGCCTTGGCTGTTCCTTGGGTTTTTTCCCTAGGAACAGCCTTGGCTATGCGACACTATGACTTGTGCAAACCTGGGTTCTGGCCTGGGTCAACATCTGGCAGAGCCATTGAGCCGTGACAACAGCACCAATTTCCACACTTGGTCAAAGCTTGGAAATTCGTGCTATCGTTACGTCTCATAAACACCCTAAAAGACTGGACAGGAATCTCTCAGGGATTTAAGTATAGGGTATCCTACCCCAGGGCAGGGGGCTGGACTACATGAACCTTGCGATACCTTCCTACTCTCCAGCTCTATGGTCTGAGGTGGTATGCATGGTTGCAGAGGAGGATAGAGGACATGAGAATGGAGATTTTCATGTTACATTTAGAGGAAGGAAGAACCGGTAATATGTCCCACTAGTCACAAAGATAGTTTACAACTGAGTCAAATTCTTACTTTGTAGTGTTCAAGATTGTCCGACTCTGTTGGAAGACCCATGAATCGCTCTGTGTAGATGGATGCTGTAATTTTAAACAAAAAAAGCTGTAGGTAGAATGTATAAACACATGATCCTCGAATATTGCATGCCTATACCTAAATAGTCCTTTGTCTATTGAGTCATTCTAAATTTATCCATACTCATTTTGAAAGAGCTTATTATTGCATCTCTTCCTACAGCACATAAATGCTTTGCAATACACTGAGATCAAACAAAGGCCCACACACAGGGCAAAAACTAGGGCTGCAACCTGACTAGAAATGTTAGTTGATCAATTAAGCCTTTGTTGATTAATTAGTTAATTAATACATTTTGCGTAAATATACATAAATATGCCTAAATTTGCATAGATTTGCCTAATTTGCATGCGTTGGGTAAACTTGCCTTCTGCTGGAATGCGTCCCCTTGAGCTATGGACTCAGAAGTATGGACTGTCAGAAGGTTCTGGCAGCTAACCGATTAATCGGGGGACACATTTTAATTGGTTTTAGACAGATTAATCAGTTCGATTTGATTGATGGTTGCAGCTCTAGTAAAAATAGGTGTGCAGGCGGATCACCAACCAGGTCCATGAAATAACAACCAACGTGGCGTGGAGAGGGGCACTGAACAAACGTGTCCATGGCCGTGTCCATGGTCGAAGAGTTGTCCTGCCGCCCACACTGCCTGGATAGGAAGGGGAGCTAAACAAATGTGGGTGGGCAGCTGCCCCCATGTTCCGCCCACCACCATGACTGACAGCCATGGTGACCAGTGGGTATGGCTGGGTTGAACACGTGCGTGATAGCCTGCGTTGGCCCACGTGAGCGGCCCTTATCTTGGGTTGTGTCCTTGGACGTTTTCTGAGGATGCAGCCCTGGCTAGCTGCTTGCCCATCCTGGGGCAGTTCTGGGCTAACATCTGGCAGCACACTACTGATTGTACAGTGCCAGGTACACTATTAGCGCTATATTATTATTATTCTTTATTAAGATGTGCCATTTGGTTCTGGGCCAAAGTGGGCTACCGTCATGTCTGTGTACTGTTTACCCAAAGTGATTACCTGGGTACATGAATTGATTGTCACTTTTCCTGCTCCATCACAAATACATTTCACCCCAAACTCAGTGTAAGCTAATAATTGTTTTGAATAAACAGGTAAAGCTCAGCCCATGGCAGGAAAGCTGTCAAATGCAGGCTTCAGTGGTTTACCTGGGGAAGCCAGTTTCACAGGCAAAGGCTTTTAAGCAAGCTCTGTTCTGTTCAATGGTTAATGCACTCTAGGTGTGACATAGGGAACGGATGCTTCAGTAAAGAAAAGCAACTCTCATTGCCACATAATACATCCTCCATTAATCCTTCCTGCAATTATGTTACCAATGTGTTATGTTTCCATGATAGTACCGATCGTAATTGAGGATGAACAATTTGCCCCCGTTAGCAAATATTGGTCTTTAACACTTCTGTTACAGCTTTCTTTTAAAGTCAACTCATGAGCCATAAAACTCTCAGTACAGAGGTTTTAAGCAACATGACTTTTAGCCACATTTGTATTATTTAAATTGAAACATACAATATGTGGAATATCTGGCACCATCCCAGATTTTATATGCCAGTACTGAATTTTAGCTTTCATTCAAGATGCCTCTCTTCATTAATAGCCGGCATCTTCCAAAATGTTTAGGGCTCAATTTCCCTCCTTGTCCTACTTCTGAAAGTCCAATGAAGTTAATGGGGCAGCACTGGAGTAACTGATTGGAGAATTTAGCCTGAATGTTTCTACCCAGAAACATATTGGGTAAGTTTTTATTGTAAAAAGAGGCAAGATGATGATTTTTAGGATTATTCTTAGCAAGAATCAGATATTTTATGGGTTTAGCTGAAACATTTTTCAGTTTGATTTCCTTAGCTCAGAGAATCACTTGTGGAGCTGTTTCTGGGCTTTAGAAGTGTGGCGGGGGCATGGCAGGGTGGAATGGGGGAGAAAAGTGAATTTTAGAGGAAATAACAGGAGTTAATTCTCCTCAGGGCTCCATGTTCACTGCGTTGAGTTTTCCCAGTTGCTGCCAATGCGGAAAACACAGTGAACATGGGTTCCCAGCCTCGTGTGGGGAGACTATACCGGATTATAATTGTTCACCCCCAGGAAGGTATTTTACAGAAAACTTTCATTTTGCTTGCATCCCAGGAGTAATATTTTCATTTTGTGAAAAATATTAGAAAATCCTAGATGCCAATGGTTGAACAGAAGATCCTACTATAATAAAGTGCTCTGCTGCCAATATTGGTAAGGTTAATTCACCAAAAACAATCCCTTTAGCTTGTGGAAAAAACCCCACAAGTCTCATGAGTACATGTGCTGGCAAAGGGGAGTACGTGGAGATCTATGAATTAGCTTCCCCAAATGCTTTCTCACAACTATATCTTGGGAGAAAAAGGCAGTATTCTGTTTCTGACTGTAGTTGCTGCAGGTATTTTGCTCCTGAAGAACACACACAACCTGAATCTCATTTATACTAACACTCTTTTACTCCACTCCAGTAATATAAGCAGCTGGAGTGGATGTGAACTAAATTGGTTTAAATTATGTAAATGTTCATACATAACAGGTTCAGTTTGTGTAGCCCCAGGTTCAGTTTGTGTAGCAGGAAATGGGAAGGGGACAATATCTCTTCCCCTAGGAATTTTATTTTTAGACTTCCTAACACTTCGTACAATTGATTTTGTTCTAAAGGCCAACAATTCTCCTCAGCAGTAACTTTCTGAAGAGGTGGGATAATTGGCAATAAACAAAGGGACGGTGCGCCCTCCGAAAAACAAACCACCTCAAACCTTCTCTTAGTTTGGCATCGGAATTTTAACAAGTAGCTTGAAAGAGCCTCCTGCCAGCACACTACTAAATAAATATGATTTGCCTCAGAGAAAGAGAGAGCAACTTTGCCGATGTATTTATGGACAAGCTATCAGACCCCAGCATTTGACCACGGCAGCCTTGGTAAGGAAAGGGTTACGTATGTGTTTTGCAGAACTTTATTTTCAGGCGACGGCAGTATCTTTTTTGAAGTGTTCAGTGGCCGAACTCTTGCAGTGACTTCATTTGGAACATAATTAGATGTTATGGCCTGCTTTTCAAATCTGTGTTTATGAGAGGTTTCCATACCATAGTACTCCCAGCTGGAGACCGGAGCCACTGCGATTCCACATTTAAATATTCCCGTGCCAGATCCAAGAGCCAGGGAGGCTACATATCCACCATAGGACTAGGGAAAAATCAGAGGGAAGTTAATGCTGGGTGGTTACATAATACTTTGCTCTCTGAGAATTCAAGTAATTAAACACACGATCCAAAAGAAACATTGCTTTGCAGCATGGGGTGTAAAGCACGTAGAGACTTTTCTTTCATTGGCAATAAGTCTGGGTTTTTTCCTATGAGAAAGAGAAGCATAAAGAGAGTTCTTGCTAGTCCTTCTTCATCTTGTATTCTGGTTTAGGTCAACTACACGCATCCATTACCCTTTCCTAGCCTCGTGCTAAATTTACTGGACTGCGTCAGGCTCACTTGCTGTGGCCATGGACTGAGCACTGTAGAACAATGCGGGTGTTGGTTTTGTAACAGAACATTCTACCCAAGAAGAAGTCAGGCTATGTTGAAAGCCTTCACAGTGTCTATGAGCGGCAGAACAGCTGAGGAGGACTGAATGAACTGACAATTTTGTTCCTTTTTAGAGCAAAGGGAAAGTAGCAAGTTACGTTGGTCAGTGGAGAGAATATTAATACACCAGCCTGATAGCGTTTCTTACAATATGTTTGGATTCCTTGTGAGACCCATGGTGGTGTCACGTCTGCTCCTGCCTGCCAGATGTTTTCTGCAGGCAGGAACAGAGGTAACTCCAAACTGTGGCAGGGCTAACTCCGGGATGTGCGCTGGACTCCCATCTCACCCCAGACCATGGTAGAGGCCACCGCACTCACCCGTCCGGGAGGAGGCGGGGCCACACTGAGCAGCACGGGGGGAGGGGATGTGTGGATCCACGTCCCCCCACCCTATCCCCAGACCCCGCCACCAGAATGTTTGTTCGGAAGCCGGACCTGATCCACAGGCAGGATCTAAGAGTGATGGCTCAAAGAGTCGTCACGTCTAAAAATACCCATAGTGACCAGGTTCTACAAACTGACAGGAAGGCTTTATTTCTCTGGATGTCATGGGCTTTCCCCCTACAAGTCTACTTTCTATCACTTTAGGACTTGTCCCTGGTTTCTGGGTGTTCCGCACTGCTCACGACAAGATGCTATACAGTTTTTGGAGGTGGAGGAAATAATAATAAATAACCTTTTAGAGTTGATCCTTAGTATTGGCCAGGATATGGTCCCCTGCCTACTCTATATCTTTACTCTGCAACTAGTGCTATTTACTACAGCAATGCACTCTTTGTGTTTGGAGGCTACAGCTGGTGCAGAATGTAGTAGCTGCTGATAGCAAATAGCACCAATGATCTAAGGTCTACACTGGCTACCTATAGCCTTCTGGGCTCAATTCAAGGTGCTGGTTTTTACCTATAAAGCCCTAAATGGCTTGGATCCAACATGCCTTAGAGACTGCTTCTTCCCCTATGTCCTATCACACTCTCTTCAGTCATTTGAATCCCGACAAGACGGAGGTGATGCTGGTGGGTAAGGTGATGGAGTTAACGGCCCCCATCATTGATGGGGTCTGTCCTCCATTGGTTCCCCAGGTGCGGAGTCTGAGGGTACTCCTCAGTGTGCAGCTCTGCTTGGATGTTCAGGTGGAGGCTGTGGCGAGGGGTGCCTTTCGACAACTACATCTGGTACATCGGCTTAGGTGGTATGTTTCGGACTCCGACCTGGCCACCATCATCCATGCTTTCATCACCTCGAGACTAGACTATGGTAATGTACTCTAGGTGGGGCTACCCATGGTGACTGCCCGGAAGATGCAGCTGGTGCAGAATGCGGCGGCCCGTCTTTTGGTGAAACTGGACCACCGGGAGCACATTGCACCAGTGATCCGTTCTCTGCATTGGCTGCTGATAGTCTTCCGAGCCCGATTCAAGGTGTTGGTTTTAACTTATAAAGCCCCAAACGGTCTGGGCCCTGTCTATCTGCAGGACTGCCTCACCCCCCAGGTACTGGACCGGCCCCTGCAGTCATCGGGGGATGCCCTTCTTGTGGTTCCCCGAGTCTTCTGGGGGGCCACGCAGGGGAGGGCGTTCTCGGTGGTTGCACTGAGGCTGTGAAACTCCCTTCCGGTGGGGATGTGTCTGGCCCTGGACCTTCCCTCCTTTCGAAAAAGCTGTAAGACTTGGCTGTTCTGTAAGGCATTTGGCGGGGGAGATGGGTGGAGGGTGAGGGAAGAGAGGGATGGAGTGGGGAGAGTGATATGCTTTTATAATTTTTTGGTTTTATAATTGTTGATCTATGTTGTTGTAAGCTGCTCCGAACTGCCTGTGGGAGGAGGGGCGGGATATTAAATCTTTTAATAAATAAAAATAAATACATTTGGGAGCAGCCTTCTGGCCATGTCTCAGTACACCACAGATGGTGAGGGTGTGGGTGGGCAGAGGGGTTCTTGGTGGCTGCTCCCTGCTGGTGGAATTCTGTTCCCCTTAAGGTCCATCAAAGCTTGGGCCTGTACATATTTTTGGTGGTCTGGGATGGGTTAAGGGTGGGTATATTTTAAATGTTTGCTCTTTCTTTCTTTCGTTGTGTTATGCAGGTGTCTGATTTTTATTTTATTGTAACCTGCTTTTTGTGAGATGGGCAGGATATAAATTTAAATGAATAAATAATCTGTCAGGGTCGAAGCAAAAAAATAATAGAGATCTATTACACTTTCTAGATGGAAAGAAAGAGAAAGAAATTGGGGAAACAGAGCTTTCGTGGGTGGGTGTCCACCAACAATAGTTGGTCCAATAAAAAAATTCATTCAAACTACTTTGTCTCCACACTCAGATGAAGGAGACTAGAAGGGTTTGTATCAAATACCTTTTCCCAATGAGCTCAGGCACATAATGGAACAGACTCTGTTCAGCCCACACGGTTACATAACTCCTTGTTTCTCAATCCCACCCACCCTTCTGAAACACTAAGTTGCCAGCTGTCAGAATTCTAGGGTGGAGTGATTCCTGCCTCCCACCTGCTGCTGGTTCCTGGCATGAGTCTTGGGCCAGAAACCAGCAGGGGAGAATTACTTCATCTTTGGAGATCAAACAAGGGGAAGAGTCAGCCTGGAGCTGGCTTTGTGGAAGGACCTGGGGTTGGCATCCGAGAAGAGGTGGATATGAAGTGTGATGTGTTTGGTCTGCTTGGTGCTGTGCAGCAGAGTCAAACTGTCAGAGGGGCAGTGTGGGAACACTTGGGAGAAAAGAGGATTACAGGGATAGAGATATGCCAGGAATCCAGCTGTGGGGGGAAAGAGGCAGAGGCTGAAAAAGGGCATACTCATCTGCTTTGCTAGAAAGATAAATGGAACTTTTGAAATTAATGAATGCATTGGATTCAACTATAGTGGCCCCAATCCTCAAACTGTTTATTCTGGAGTAATTTTTAATTAGGTGCAAGAATTCTTCCTCCCTCTCACAAAAATGGAATCTTGTAAGAAATGCCATCAGGCTGGTATACAGATACACTCTCCTCTGACCAAAGTAGCTTCTCTTTGTTCTATCATAAGACTATTCTGGAAGGAGTAGTTTGAGAAATGTGGCTGCTGTATGTTAAAATACGGTGAAAACCCCTCTTTCTAGCTTGAAATCAAATGAAAGTGCAGAAGCAAAAATAAGCAAATAGCAGAAAAGATATGCAGCTCCTTTCAGCTCATTTTCATGGTCCTTTGCCCAGCTCAGATTAGCGAGCAGAGAAAAGGAGGAGTGGAAAAGATTTAAGAGCTACGTGGGTGTTGGGGGTGGATAAAAAGATTCAGCTATGGGTCTTTTACAAGATCTTGCTCTTCAGGAGAGACTGTTGGGTGTGATAAAGTAAGAAACCTGCCAACATTGCAATGCTTTACAGAGAGCCACTTATTTAGGTAAGAACTTCCAACTCCACTAAAATACTCTGGATTAAGAGAGGTTCGGGGATAGATTGAGGGCGATTTTAGTCGTGCCTCTATCTTTGCGGACTGCAAAGTCTGCTTTCAGTAACCTCGCACAGGTGGAGTTTAAACGTGCCTCCCCCCACTAGAAGTTCTCCGGCCACCATTGGGAATAGTGGCGTCAGGTGGCTCTCACATTTTTTTAAAAACCGGATTTGTCAAACCCTGATATCGAGGTTTGAAAAGTCCGGTTTTACCCCTATCCTTCCAAGGCTGGTAAGTCCACTACAGCGCCCTGGGGAATGGGGGCAGGGGCAAATACAGGCCCTGGGGAATGGGGATGGGCACTGGGGGCAGCAGGAAAGTAATTCTGGACTGACTGCCCTTTTCCAAAATGGCAGCAACATTGCTGGTGCCATTTTGGAAAAGGGCATGGCCGTTGCTCTTAACCAAAATGGTGGCAGCCAAAATGGTGGTGGCCATTTTGCGCGTATGCAAAATGGAACCAACAGCTATTTTGCACATGCACGATATGGAGCAGGGAGGATGCTGTGGTAGGGGAGCCTACTGGAGCCGAGTGCTTCAATCAAGCTCTTCGAGGCCAGTGAGTACCCTACAGGACCTCAGGATGGAGGTGGGGGGAAATATGGAACCAAAACGCCAGATCCATAACTGGGAGGGCAATTTATGGGTTGCTTTGGATTCATCCGTAATGGCCTGTTCCAGGTCCTTATGGATTAATCTGAAACCAAAAGTTCCATCCCTAGTTACTGCAGACCAGCCAAATGTCATCATTCTAGGAAAAGCTTAAGTAAAATGCAGCCTCACAAAAGACAAATATTTTCAGTGCAGCAGATTCAGGAGCTGGCCAGTAAATACATAGGATTACATCAGAATTACCTATACATTTAATTCCACCATACTGCATTTTATCAAACCTTTTTTATTTCCCCAGAACCCATGGCTTGAGAAACTGAAATGTTTGTAAATACAAGCTCAATGCAAGGCTTTTAGCAGCTTTGTTCGTATGCCACCTACTATCAGCCATTTTCTACTGTTTTTAAAATTAAACTGTTAGAGCTGCACTGTATCCGGTTTCCGGGCAAGCCTCCGAAGGGAAACTAGGCCAAATGAGAAACACAAGAAAAACAAACAGTGACAGACTAAAAGGGAATTCTCCTGGCAAGGAGGCACAATCAGTTAAGGAGAATTAAACTAAACCCCTTCTTGAGAGAGAACCAGAGAATAATGAACATTTACAAACAGAACATCAATGGAAAGAATCAATTAATTGTTGGCTAAAGTCCCAGATTAGTCATAAAACTTCTGTTCATCTTTTGCTCTTAAGGCTTCTCCTGTTCATCTTCTGCTCTTAAGGCTGCTTTCAAATGACTAGGCTCTTACCCTGAAGATTGAAATTGGCAGCACCAAGACATAAACAATATTGTAGTTGCTTCTCGGTTTCTCTGGTGAGGGCCATATTCTGACCTAGAAATCTGACTCAAAGACCATGTTCACACAAAACAGATTAGCTTGTTCTGGGGTAAAACTATTTGTGTGACTGCTCTGACTTAGGGGTTAATTATTCACTGTTGGCAGAGAGAAGCAACCACAGGAATGCTTAGCATGTGAACCTCTGGCAGGATAGCACATGCTAGCAGTTAGCATTGGCACAAGTCCTCACTCACTTCAGCGGGACTCATGCCTGCGCTATCTGTTAGCATAGCATGTACTGTCCCATGGCAGATCATGCTGTCTGTTTGTGGTAATTTTCTTGCAACGCAGTGACTTAGACAGTAACTTAATTGTGACACAAGTATCTTACTTTGTGATCCCTTGGATTGGGATATCCACTCCTATCCAGATGAAGAGGCAATCTGTTTATTGATAGGCATTGTTAATACATTCTTTGTGGAGGGGAGGGAGCCACCTAGGGCTTGACTGAAATAGCTATTTGTTTTTGCAGAAATGTCTGTGAAAATGGAATAGCTATTGTTTTTAATATGGTCTGACTGGAATCCCGACTGGAAAAAAACACGCTACTGTGCATGTGCAAATGTCTGCTGGCTGATTTGTGCATGCTCAAATCAGCTGTCCACATCCAAAACCATGGTGATGCTGCTACCACCATTTTGGATAGGGGCGGCAGCAGCACAGTGGCTATTTTTTAAATTGTGTGATTACAATCAGAACTGGACAAAATACTGCCCACTCAGTTTTCAATCGGAATGGGTGAACTGCCCAGTTCTGATAGAAAATTGGAAAGATCACAATTTCATTTTCACCCCTAGGCTCATCCCTCCTCAAGAAACCATCTCTTGACATTGGAGTGCTTGCCAATTATTGCCTGGTCTCCAATCTACTTTCTTGGGGGGGAAACTCAGGTATTGGACATGGTTTGGAGATGGTTTTTTCAGTTATGTAATTTGCATAAGCTATGCCCTTATTTATCCCAGGCTGACATTGCCATAGTGACCCATGCCCTGGTGACTACAAGGTTTTATTTTTGTAATTCCCTCTTCTATGGGTTTCCAGTGGTGATTCTCCAGCGCTTGCAACTTGTTCAGAATGCAGCAGCATTGCTTTTATTTGCTTAGGCAGTCGTGATTATATTATGCCCACGTTGTGTTCTACGTTGGCTGCTTGTACAGCGATGGACTGAATTTAAGATTGTGTTGCTGGTTTTTAGGGCCTTGAATGGTATAAGCCTGGGCTATAGTCAAGATCTGCAGCTGGAGCTGTGCCCTGGGGGTTAACTGCATGGCAGGAGGGGCGGGGTAGAAATTTATAAAATAAATAAAGAAAAAAAAATTAACTGCACTCGATACGATATAATATTTATAAAGGTTATTCACCACTTAAATATAAAGCATAAAACACTGTACAAATCAAATCAGTGAATTTTGCAAAAAAAGCCCAACAGAATAAAAGGTCCATATCAAACCCAAATTTAAACAACAAAGCTATTATCTGTACAGATAAGTTAATCTTAAAACAAATAAAAATAAACTATTGTAATAAAGCTTTCCTCAAGCGAGAAGCAAGAGAAAAATAGAGAGCCACGGCTTTTGTGTTCTCAAAAGCTTTTGGAGACAGCAGAAAAATGATCTGGTGTTCTTGTGAAGGAAAGGTTTTATCTCCATAGAGAAGAGTCAACCAATTCTTCTAAATGGGGGCAGGTAAACATCATGTGTTCCAGTAAATCGATCTCATCCAGAACACAAGGACAGAGTCTGTCTGCATAGACAACCCCAGCTGCTCAGCCTCTAGTGACTGCAGACTCAAAAAGCTGAAACCGTGCAAGAGTCATTGACCTACGCAGCTCGAAAGATGAAAGTTGATCTAAATAAGGTTCCAGCATGAACTGTGTTTTGAGTTTAAGATACCAGGGGGCAACTCTAGTTTCTGCCACTTTACCTAAATCCTCTTGAATGGATATATCCACAAATCTCTGTCTAATATTAATTAGAAGCTGGTTTTGGTTAAGCATTGCACAGCCCTCTGGTGAAAAGCCTATTCTACATAGAGCGCTGGAGACTTCAGTCCACCATGAGTATTTTTTACTTCCATTGTGCCTTATCTGCTTAGCCCAGCACATAGCAGGAAGACGAGAGAGCTCCATCTGGCATAATCTGCACCAGTAACTTATAGCCCTATAAATGGCCAAGACAGACAGAGGGTATTTTCAGACGTGGTGGGGCCTGTATTGGCCCCATCATGGAATCACCCTTTGATCCCCTGCCGGGATCAAACCGGCACGTCCAAAAGACGTGCTGGCGGATCCCGGCGGGGAATCGGGGAGGGGGCGGGGCCGCGCGGCACAATGTGTGGCTGCACGGCCCCGCCCCTCCACGATCCGCTGCCCGCCCTCTTGGGAGATGGGCGGGCGCTGTGGCCAATGCGGCCGCAGCGCCCGCATCGACCACGGCCTGGAATCCCGCCACTGATTCCGGGCCGTGGTAGGCGGCCAGACAATATGATCCCCTTGGTCATGGGGGGGAATCGCATTCACCACGCGATCGGGGATGGTCCCGCCGGGACCTCCGATCACGTGGTGAATGTGATTCCCCCCTGTGATTCACAGGGGTGAACATCTGGGGGGAAACTTCCGTTCCCCCCATCAGACATTACGGTCCCTTGCTCACCATGTGGGTATTCACTGTGGTTGAGCATGGGATTGTAACGTCTGAAAATACCCAGAGGGTACAAACCAGTTTCAGCATGCAGCATTACAATTGGTGTGGCAGCGGGGACAGCTAACAGGCCCCTTATAAATTTATTCTGGACTACATCAGTCCTATTTTGATGGCAAGAAAAACAAATTTCTGAGTCGTATAAAACTTGTGGCACTACTTTGGCTTTAAAGATTTTAATAGTAGTGCTCACACCTGAAGAATTAAGGGACCTATATAATCTCAGAAGTGCTGCTACTGTACTGGTGACCTTAACAATCATGCTGTTCTTATGTGCAGTCCAGGAACCACTCTTCTCCCCTCTCCTCCTTCCCTCTCACCTGTTCCTCTCTCTACTTCTTTCCCCTCTCCTCCTGCCTCCCACTAAGCCTGTCATCTCTCTCCAACGTCCTCCCATCTCCTCCCCCCTCTTTCACCCTGCCCCTCTGCCCCATTGCCCATCTCCCACCGACCCCATCGCCCCCCTTCCCCTAATCTTATCCCCATTCCCTGTCTCTCCCCTGATCAACTCCCATTCTCCTGTTCCCTCTGGAACTGTCGCTCCTCTGCTAATAAAGCCCCCTATATCCATGATATTTTCTTCTCTCGCTCCCTTCACCTTCTTGCCCTTACTGAAACCTAGATCTCCCCCACCGACTCTGTCACCCCTGGAACCCTCTCCTTTGGAGGTCTCTCCTTCTCCCACCAGCTCCGCTCCGAAGGCCGGTGTGGTGGCGTAGGCCTCCTCCTCGCCTCTTTCTGCCAGTTTCAACCCCTCCCCCGTCTCTCTCCTTCCCCTCCTCTGAGGCTCACTCTGTACGTCTCTACTCCCCTCTCCACCTCCATGTTGCTGTCATCTACCGCCCCCCGGCTTCCTCTCCTCCTTTCTCTCCGAGTTTGAGTCCCGTCTCACCTTATTCCTCTCTGATGACATCCCCACATTCATCCTTGGTGACTTTAATATCCATGTTGATGCACCCTCTCAACCTTGCATCGCTCGCTTCCTCTCCTTAGCCGCCTCCCTTAATCTCCACCTCTGGACTAGCTCCCGCACCCACACTGATGGTCACTCTCTTGATCTCGTGTTATCGAGGAACTGTTCTGTCTCCGATCTCTCCTTCCAGCCCCATCCCATATCTGACCATTTCCTTGCCTCCTTCAATCTCTCCCACTGCTCCCCCTCCTCTTCCCCATCTCCCTGTCCATTTTGCGATCTGTAGACCATTGTGCCCCAGTACTTTGCCTCCTCCTTCTCGCCTCTTCTCCCCAGTCCTCTCCTCTTCCTCCCCCGATTCTGCCATCTCTGCCTTCAACTCCTCTCTTGCCTCCACCCTCAACTCCATTGCTTCCTTCTCCTCCCTCCCAGCTCGCTCCTGTAATGCTCGCCCTTGGCTCACTCCCACCATTTGCTATCTCCGCTCCTGCACTCGAGCTACGGAACGCCTCTGGCACAAATCCCACTACCACACTGACTTCCTCCACTTCAAATTCTGCCTCTCGTCACTCAATTTTGCTGTCTCCCTCGCTAGACAGCAGTACTACACCTCCCATATTGAGTCCTGCTCCTGGGACCCTTGCCACCTCGTCTCCACCTTCAAATCCCTTCTCAACGCCCCCCCCCCGCCCTCCTTCTCCCTCTTCTCTTTCCACTCAGGATCTTGCTCTTTTTCACCTCCAAGATCAACAAGTTCCGCCTGGAAATCGCTTCCAAGTCCTCTCCCCCTACTACTCCCCCCCCCTCCTCTTGTCCTTCCCTCCCACCTCCCTTGAGGAAATTTCCTCCCTGCTCTCCTCCTCCAACCCCTCCACTTGCCCCCTGGACCCCATTCCTTCCCGCCTCCTGACCTCCATTGCTTCTACCGTCGCCCCTCTCCTCCTGCACGTCATCAACCTCTCCCTTTCTACCGGCTCCTTCCCTTCTGCCTTTAAACACACCACTGTCTGCCCCACCCTCAAAAAGTCCACTCTGGATCTCTCTGAACCCTCTAATTACCATCCTGTCTCACTCCTCCCTTTTGCTTCCAAACTCCTCAAACAGGTTGTCTACTCCCACTGCCTTGACCTCCTCTCAGCCAACTCCTCCCTTGACCCCCACCAAGCCGGCTTCTGCCCCCTTCACTCCACTGAAACCGCTCTTGTTAAGATCACCAACGATCTTCTTATAGCTAAATCCAACCACTTTTACTCTATTCTTGACCTCCTTGATCTCTCTGCTGCCTTTGACACTGTTCGCCACTCGCTCCTGCTTGAATTGCTTCACTCCCTTGGATTCTGGGATTCTGTCCACGACTGGTTCTCCTCCTACCTTTCTGACTGCTCCTTCAATGTCTCTCTTCCTAACTCCTCCCCTTCCTCCTCCCTACCCTTCTCAGTCGGGGTTCCTTGGCCCTCTCCTCTTCTCTATCTACACCCTATCCCTAGGCAAACTCATTGCCTCCCACAGTTTCCAATACCACCTATATGCTGACGACACTCAACTCTATCTCTCCATTCCTTCCCTCTCCCCCTCTGTTCAAGCTTGTCTCACTGACTGTCTCTCTGATATCTTCGCCTGGATGTCTCAACGCCAACTCAAACTGAACATGGCGAAAACTGAACTCCTTATCTTCCCTCCCAATCCTTTCTCTCCCTCCTCCCTGTCAACTGCCATTGATGGGGTCTCCATCCTCCCTGTCCCCCAAGCCTGTAGCTTGGGCTTCATTTTGACTCACACCTTACCTTCAAACCCTACATTGACTCCGATGCCTAGTCCTGCCGCTTCTCCCTCCACAACGTTGCTAAGATCCGCCCTTTTCTGTCTGTCTCCTCTGCCAAAACACTCATCCATGCCCTAGTCATCTCACGCCTCGAGTACTGTAACCTCTTCCTTGCTGGCCTTCTCCGCTCTCACCTTTCTTCCCTCATCTCTGTTCATAACTCTGCTGCCAGGATCATTCACCTTGCCTGTGGCTTTGACCATGTGCAACCTCTCCTCTCTCCACTGGCTCCCTCTTCCTGAGCGTATTCTGCACAAGCTCCTTGTCCTCACTTACAAAGCCCTTCACAACCTTGCTTCCCCCTACCTCTCTGTCCTGATCTCCCTCCGAACCCCTGTTCGAGCACTCCGCTCCTCTTCCATCCCCTCCCATGCCTCCCCTGCTCCCCAACTGCCTTCACCCCTTCTCTCTTGCTGCCCCGCATGCCTGGAACTCCCTCCCTGCCCTCATCTGCCTTGCCCCCACCCTCTACACCTTCAAGTCCCTCCTCAAAACTCACCTCTTCTGCTCCACCCTTCCAAACTCCTGCTAACCTTCCCCACCCAGGACTGTCCCCCCACCTGTTATCTGTAAACTCCCAATTTACTGTAACCAAGCCAAGAAAGTGTACCTGAGTTCTCGCATCCTCATGAATGTTGCATCCCTTGTCTCTCCTTCTATTCCCCCTTCCCTGTCTCCCCTCCTCCTGTCTTTAGATTGTAAGCTCTCGGGCAGGGACCGTGTCTCTTATTTTTTTTGTAAAGTGCCAGGTACATCACTGGCGCTATATAAATGCTTATAATAATAATAATAATTGATTAGTATACTTAAGCGATCTGAGGTAAATCATACTCGCCCAAGGTCCAATGATATTTTTTCCTATCGTGCTTGAAACAGACAATATGACACTTCTATCGGTTCACTGTCATGTTATTTTCAACACAGTACCCATGCAGGTGATCCAGACATATCTGGAGACCTTGTTGCATCTGAGATAGTAGAAGGACATCATCAGCATATAGTAAGATGCCTATAGGCCTATTGCTGACCTTAGGTGGGGTTCACTCAACATTATTAATTAGATTAATCAAGTCTAATATAAAGGCAAAAAGGTAGGGGGGCCAGAAGACAGTCCTGCCTCACACCTGCCTTTATCGGAAAAGGTTTGGAATGCCCAGCCCGGTTGTCTAACCTCACAATAGCCTTGGTATTAGTATGTAAAAGCATGATCATATCAAGCAAATTGCGATCAATGCCCATCTTAGCTAGTTTGTCCCAGAGCTTGACTCTGTCTATAGTGTCAAAGGCCTTAGAAAAGTCTATGAATGCTGCATACAGCTTACCTCCCCTTATGGTTACATGTTTATCAATAAGGTGTTTTAAAACAAAACCGTTATCCATCACCGAGCGTCCTTGTCGGAAGCCTGCCTGTTCTTCAGCTATCAATTGGTTTTCTGCCACCCAGGTTTCAAGTTCCTCTAAGAGGGTGTGAGAGTATAATTTCCCAATAATAGGAAGCAGACTTACTGGCCTATAACAGGCTGGATCTGTTTTTCTCCCTTTCTTGGAAACAGGGACAATAATGGCAGTATTCCAGGAAGGGGGCAAAAATCTGTGTTGATTACACAGAGAGAAGAATTTGGCCAAAACTGGGGCCCACCAGGCAGCAAAATCCCTAAGTAATTCAAGTGGTATAAAATCTATACCAGGGGCCTTTCCAGGCTTCAGGGCCATGACATAAGAAAATACCCTATCCTAAAGTAGACTCCTCTGAGATAACTGTCTGAGCTGCTACAAGAAACTGACTATCATCATGAGAATCATAGCTAGAATTAAGAATTCAATCCAGTTCTCTGCATTCATGGGGGGCATCCATTGACCCTTCTTCATATACCAAGAGGTGTTGTTAATTTTTCAAAAGCAGGAAGAGTCTCTAAGATTACAAGCAATATGTAACTCCACCCAGATCTGTTCTGCTTTAGCTGCTTTTTTTCCCATAAAGGAAATATGCTTTCCTAGCAATAACAAAGGCCTCCCAATTATATGGAATCCGCTGTGAGAACCATGCCTGTCTTACACTGCTTTTAGACGAGGGCACTGAAAGCGCCTCCGGAGCCGTGGGTTGAGAGAAGCCAGAAGTGATGTGCTCAGGTCTCCAGAACGTGCCTCTGCAAAGCGCCACGTCTCCAGCCATCGCCATTGCTGGCAATGGGGACCACGTCACTTCCGGCAGCGCAGCGCAGCTTCTTTCTTAACGCGTGGCTCCAGAGGCGCCTTCAGCGGCCTCTTCTAAAAGTGGTCTTAGTTGTAACAGAACACACTTAGCCTGGTAGCACTCTTGATCGGATCATCCTCTATGAATAACTGAACCATGGGGGTTGGATCTTCGAGAATTAGGTCTAATAGTAATGGTAGTCAGTTTCCACCATACATTTCTCGCAGAGGTAACTGAGAAGGCAAACATAATCTCTTTTCTTAAAGAAACCACTGCCATGGTGTTCAACAACTTGGCCACCTTCAAGAAGTTAACTGTACTCAGAAACCACCTGCTGTTTGGGGATCATGCTATCATGCCTTAAGTCAGCGGGTGTTTTGGGCTTTGGCTGTGGCAGGTACCTCAGTATGGAACCTGCTCGCTCCAGATCTCCATCTCAGTTCCTCCCTTCTCACCTTTAAAAAGCACTTGAAGGCTTATTTGTTCTCCAGGTACTTTTAGGATCCACTGCTGGTTCCCCTTAATGTGTGTTTTCCTCCCTTTTTAACTTCCCCTTTAATAAGTAAATAAATACAAAGTTTTAAAACTGATTTCTATTTTAGATTGATTTTTATATGGTTCTATATTTTATGTTGTGAAGCTCTCCAAGTGCTTTTTGCTGGGGGTGGGCGCTATAGAAAAATATTATGATGATGGTTAATATCTAGTGTGACTGAGCAGGAGGAAAATACTTGGTCAAAGTAGCCACACAAATATCTACACTGCTGGGGGAAATTAGCCTGAGGTAAGATCTGTTTCATGTGAACATGACCTCTGGGAACTAATTCTACTCACTGTGAATAAGTGCAGCAAATATTGGGTGTTTTTACACACACAGTTCAGGATGTAACAGCAAACATGCAGGAGAAATGTCTGTGGTCTAAATCACCCACCCAGATCTTAAACATCTGGCTCTCTGAACTTCTGCATAGAACTTCTCCCAGAACTTTTGTGTGTAAAAACTTCTCCTGGTAAACTGTTTTGCTCCAGGCAGCTGTGGTCACTTGGTTTCCATGGCAGCCCCTCACGTCTACAGCTGCAGCTACATTAGGCTGCCTCAGGGCAGTGTGTGTGTGAAGAATGCATCCAGGAACTGCCTCAGGGCAGTGTGTGTGTGAGAAGAATGCATCTGGAACTTACTTGTGGACTTGTACACCCAGAAGATTGAAAGACCAGAACTTTAAGGTGTGTGTAAAAATACCCATAGTCAAGTGTAAGTTGGTCTATAATTATATCCAGATAACAACAAACAGTAACAGAACAAGCTATTCCAGAATGTCTTAGTGCAGATTTTTTTTTAATTTTTTTTTAATTTATTTGCAGATTGATTGCTGTGAGAATAGATTTCCTTGTGGTACTTCACTAACTCCACTTTCTAGTCTCAAATTAAATCTGGAAGAGCAGAGGCATGTGAAAAGTCAAACTAAGGTGGCATTCAGACGTGTGTTTAAATCGCACAGCTGCTTCGGTGGCATCGTGCGATTTAAAGAACCCCGCACTTCCGGGTTGGTGTGAATGCGGTGAGCGTGCACATTTCCACCTAGCCCGAATGTTTGGAGCGCGGTTTGAAAAGTTGCTCCAAGCAGCTGTGCGATTTAAACACACGTCTGAATGAGCCCTAAGGATGTTAACAAACAAGACATTAGCCACACCAGGTGGGTGCCCACCTGCCCGTTTATTAGGTATTTGCCCCCACTGGACACATGGCCACCACCCACAGACCCCACTCATGGAGTGGTCTTGGAGAATGTGGAGCCTGACGTGCAGGCAAATGCTGGCTAATGTGTGTCCATGTGTCAACTTCACATTAATTAGGTTGTAAGCAGTGCACAAGTCTGCCAACACCATACAGTTGCGTACCAACATCCTGGATGTCAGAGGAGTGACTTCTTCCTGCCCCTTTCTCTGCTCTTGCTCTCACTTGCACTGCCAGTGAGGGCTGCCTGCAACACATGAAATACACACTGGGGGCAGCCCATTTATTCAGGTGGACATGCTAAACATGTGAGTGCACAAACCAAACTGGACTGCAGCGGACTAACATCTCATTTTGATTTCACCCAAGGATAAAGTCTGGGGTTGCTTTAAGTTCTAGGTGATGGTTTGGGCTAATTATTAGTGTATTATAACCACAGTGATTTGCTGAATACCACTCGGGCTCACAAACATCTTTCTCAATCTCTTCCTTGGTCAGAAAAAAGAATCAATTCTACATGAAGACACTGGTGAGAGGGAAGTATCTTTTCTTTCTTTTCTATGCCATATCCTAAAGGCCAGACCAAAATCAAGAAGGAATTAGTTCAAGTGGTTTCACCACTGAGGGATTTCTGGGATTCTTTACATTTTGGTCTCATATCATGTGATTTCATTGCTCTTTAATTTTGTGCTGAGATACAGGCCATTTTCACACGGTACCACTGAGTGGGGAGATGGGTGTGCACTGGCGGTGGGTGTGCTCTCTTTCCCACGGGCGCACACCCATCTCAACCCACGGAGCCGCCTGCATTTTGTCGGATGGCTCTGTGGTTGGGTAATCGGTGGAGATGGGTTTGCGCCAGGAGTGCACACTCACCTCCGCTCGTGGGGTTACCATAGAGGGACACCCATTTCTCCCCCCCCCCCCCACTGCCGTGCTGTGCGCATGGACGTCTCTCCCCCACCGTACACCCATGGGGGGGGTGTCATCTGTGCAAAAACGGCCACAGTTTCAACTGATAACACCTCCCCGCCCCCCTTTAGTACTGAAATGCAATCCACTAGATTTTGCCTGGCTTCAATAAGGAACAAACACATTTTAGCCCAAATCTACATCAGTTGGAATCTCTTTGAAATGTGGCTTAGGATTGTCAAGGCTTTTGAGAGCCTCAGCTCTGGGATTCATCAGCTAACCTCATATCCTACAAGAGATGGCTTCACGCTAGAGTAGCACAACGTGCCATAGCAACACCTGACATGGCAGACGTCACCCTCTGCAACACCACCATGTGTCTAGAGAAGCAGCTGTGCAAAAATGTACTGGGAAAGAAACAGTTAAACAAAAAATACGGGAATACCAAATAAACAACCAAAATTACTTACCCAGCCCCATATTGCTATTCTTTTTTCATCGACAAAACCCATTTCTATAAATTTTCTGTTTAAAACAAAAATAAACACTGTAAGTTCATTACTGTTACTGTCAAGAAGGATTTAAAAATAAATGTGACTAATAAAAAATAGCTCAAACATCGTTCTTTTTCCAAATACGTCATGGTTCCAGATGGATTTGACCACAAAGAATAGAAAGTATATCTTATTTCTTCAAAATATGCAATGAAGAAATTGGCTATGGTTCATTCTCGCACTTTGGGTGAAAACAGACATGACGCTAACCACCCTTTGGTTACTAACCAGCCTTGGAGGTTATTTATGCATGTTTCAGGGCTGCATAGGGCACCAATACAGCCCTGCAACATGCATAAATAACCACCAAGGGTGGCTAAAGGGTGGTTAGCGTCATGTCTGTTTTCACCCTTTATTGTTAAGGTTTCAATCATAGGGCACAGAGTGAAAGCAATGCTTAAAGGGGGAGCACTGATCACCACAGAGTGCAATGATAACCAAAGTGAATTATATCACAGTATAATATTTTTTAAAATATTAAATTATAATAATTTATATCTGATTAATATAATATCCCCCAATAATTTTTTAAAATATGAAAGTATGTATTCACTGTATACATATTATCAAAAAGCCTATTTGCCATAGTTGTAATCCTACGCTTCTCATGACTCCATTCCCCACCCTGATCATGTAAGTTTATCAGCCCACTCAACTTGGATGTTGAGCGTGATCAGGACTTCACAGCAATAGGCCTTTGATTGTAAACTCCCTTAGGGAAAGGCCCTGTGCTTTCTCTTAACTTGCCTATAAAGGGTCGTGCACACCCATGGCACTGTAATAAAAAATAACGAGGAAAATGTGCCTAGTAGGTGCATAGTAAAGAGTTCAGAGGGGAGTAAAGGGCTGGGGTGGCGTTTATATGCTTGAAGGCTAAGTAAAGAGCTTGAGGAGAATACTGGTATGTTTCTGAACCACAATGCAGTGTTGCAGCCTGCTATGTATGACGGGTTGCCTTAAAAGGAAGAACGGTAGGTACACAGGGAGAGCCAGTCAACAAGGTTACTTAGCGAAACAGTCAAGTAGTAACAAGGGTGAATTATCGATGCCAAATGATGAGAAATAAGGTAAAAGAGAGAAGAAGCAGAAGAAGGATGACTAACATGCAGTTCAAGATCAACTCCTCCTGCCCCATTCAGCAGTCTAGACTCCCTGGTTTCTCACATCCAAATATAGAGGAATCAAAGTGACAGATTAAGCTAACAGGGTCAGACTCATGCTAGGGACTCATTCAACAGCTGCTAAGTTCCTGCTGACAAGAGACTCATGACTTCCACCCCAAAGTTGAACACTACTGACTGGGAGTTCAGTGACATTATTCTGGTTGCCAAAGAATACACTGATTCAGCACATATCTGCCACTGCCTTTTCCAGCTGGGCTTCAGGCTCTTGGCTGGTACATATCCAGTCTGCCACCAGGGCGTGGGGCACTTGCAGGCATGTCCAGCCTCTGACTTTGGTATACATTAGCAGCAGTCATCTTAGTGACCACACATAGTGCAACATTGAAAGGATGCTTATATGGAATGTCTGTGGTAATTTCAGCCATTCCTTCACAGGCGGTCACAGCAGAATGCAGCTGCAGAGGTCGCCTTCTCTCAGTCTGTGTTTGACAGGTGGATTTCTACTCTCTTAGTGCCTGGGTGACACATTAGAGCTATACAAAGTAATTTATGCCTTTTATGATTGCCATGAAGCAAGTGATGCTGCGTGTGAGGGAAGAAGAGCAAACAATTGATGACACTTAGAAGCTTGAAACAATAAACAGCTATTCTGCTCCAGCTGCCACTATAAAGGACAGCAGCAAGACGAATCTTAACACAAGGAAAAAATGGTGAGATTACTAAGCAGAAGCAGGAAGGAAGAGATAACAGACCACCTAGACAGAAGCAGTATTATGATGTGCCCACAGCAGCGATATAAGGGTCATGACAGTTCCTGGATCCTGTTCCTGGCCCTGTTATTCAGTGCCTGAGTCACTCCTGTATGAGTCTACAGAACCCTTTGCACAGCCTCCTCAGTCTGAACCAAGACATTTTCCCACATGTCAGTTCCCCTTGGACAATCCTCCAAAAGATGAGATGAATCTCTCGCCCTTACAGCACCATGTTAAACCCATTTGCATAGCTAACACCGTTCTGATATTCCTGTTGTGTTTTGTGGTTCTGAAACCTCAGATGAGGCAAAAGCCGGTTTCCCTTCTGTCCTGAAGCTCCCAGGCCCCACCTCATTCCCAGAGGGACATTTTCTTGCTCTCTGCACTTGGGGCATCTGCTGTGTGAGGATGCTTTTGGTGCAGAGTAGCAGGAGTTGGTGGGAGTTGCAACAGGTAGTGGTCACCTCATATTGGCACAATGTATTCTTCTGCTACTTCCTGTTACCACAAGGGCCTATGGCTAAACACTCAAGAGTCCAAAGAGATGGGGTCTTTTTAGATGGCCACCCCCAGGTCTGCTCTACCGCAGACCGCAGTCTGCCCCTGCGCACCCCTCCCCCTCGCACCATGGAGCTGTAAGCGGATCAGCAGCCACTCTAGGCTGCTGCCCACAGCTTTATGGTGGTTGCTGGGGCAACCCATGGCCGTGAGCAGAGCACTGCTCTGCCCCTCGCCAGTGCTCTGGATTTGGGCGACCCACTCCGCTCATAATGCTCCAGGATGTTCTGGAGCGCCGTGAATGGATTTGGCCTGGAGCAGGGAGCACCTGCTCTGCTCCTGCTCCGCCTCGCCCTAGGGTAGCCTGCCTTTACACTAACAGGCCACCTGGGGGTAAGACAGAGCAGGAGCGGAGCAGGCATCCGTCTAAAGACACCCATGGTTTGGTTGCAGCTCCAACACAGACTATATACCTAACTGTGGGCATGGGCAAGTCACTATGCTCACTATGCCTTAGTGTCCCCATTTGTCAAGTGGGAAGTCTATCTAGTTACCCCATAGGAGAGCTGAGAGATTTAATTCAGTGTTTTTGAAGACTGGCTCTAGTAGGACACACAAACGAATGCATAAGGGCCTTCCCAGAGCTCACTTGATCAGTTGGCCACACAGTCTCAGTCACACATTTCTATATATTCTTTATAATGAATAAAAACGCACCAGGCTATTATCCCTGAATACGGAATGAGCACTGTTACGTTTCCCCACATTTCCTTTTTAGCGTGCCTTAACCCTGGCTTAGAGGGACAAACTAACTTGGAATGTCTGATAAGATAATTAACAAGGAATGGCAGCTCTTTACATCTGGAACAGAATTGGGAACATTATCTCATTTCAAGAGAAACAACAGATTAGACAGTGATGACTTCCAGTTCCTATTCTCAGACTTTCTTTCTCTACTTTTGCACTGTTTTCTTACTATTTGTTTCAAATGGAAAATGGTAAAGAAGCATGACAAAGTATAATTCCCTTGCTTTGACAATCTTTGTTGGGAAAATTTCCAATAGAATTTCCATCTTCTCCTAGAAAATCCTGGTTTAGACTAAATCTGTGCATAAAACTTTGTCCGGTTCTACTGATTACCTCCTAGAACCATATGCTTTCTTTTCTTTTCTTTTTTCTTTTCTTTATAAAGCACATCTTTTCATCTAAACAAAATTCCAGCAAACAAAAAAGAGGAATTCCCTAATGGTACATTCCTTAAGATGAAACTGCTGTCAAAGGAAGACAATTATTAGACCAACCTTGACAGTGTTTCTATTAAACCGTAACAAAACGTACATGATTCTGATCTCATGCCAGTTTATACTGGCATTCCTCCATTCCTCTCAGTAGTTATTCCTGATTTATACTGACAGTAAAATGAGCTCCATGTTATTGTCGTCTCTTCCCATGATAATGTATCTTGATTATAAAGTAGTTTGAACTTGCAAATATGTGCATCAGATTTTATTACATGACTGAATGTTGCAGATTAATTGGGGAGGTGGAACAACAGAATATTGGAATTCATGTCAACAATAATTTTGATAAATATTTTATTTTTACTGCAAAGGGGCAAACAGCATGAAGTAGAGATGAAATGAATATTTATATCAAATGAAATATCCAATATGGCAAATCTGCATTGCGTGGCTTAGCAAACTATCATCAGTTCACAACTGTATACTTAGAGAAAAAGTAGAGAAATGGCAAAATAGTCACTTTGTTCTTTTGTTATCGTTCTTTTGTGAGTGTATCAAAATATATCAGACATTCGGTTACAAATATTTGCCATGATTGGCTACAACCAACAACAGTAAGCAATATGTTGCCTACAGTTCATTGTAAGCAATATGTAGAACTGTCTTATACATGTGTTGCCTTAATAAAAATGACCATTAATGAATGTGAATAAATTATCAACAAAAAGTTTAGTAAAATGTTTGGAATGGTGGGGATTCAAATTTGAATGTCAATGTTAACATCAGAATTTGCTTTGCGAGCTTCCTAATGGTAGATTTGTTTAGCCCGGTCATGAAACTTGTACTTCACCTCCCGAATGACTATGGAAGAGTATTTAATTTATTTATTTATTTTCTATGGATGAGTATTTATTTATTACTATGGTCATAATTTATGACTAAGTCATAATTATGTCATTTATTTATGACTTTCTGAATGACTATGAAAGAGTATTTATTTATTTATTTTCATAATTTAATATCCTGCCCCCTCCTGTCCAATGGCAGCTCGGGGGGTGGCTTACAGTAAAACCATAAATACAAAGATATAAAATATACAATCTGAATAAAACAATTGAGGCTCAAATAAATACCACCCTACTTCCTCCCTCAACCCCACCCCCACCCCCCACTACCCGTCTCCCTCACCAAATGCCTGGCAAAGCAGCCAGGTTTTGCATTGTCTAAGGAAGGTGGGAAGGTTCGGGGATAAATGGACTTCCGCTGGGGAGAGAGTTCCACAACCTTGGAGTGGCCACCTGAAACGTCCTCTCAAATGTTGCAACCCAGGACACCCAGGGGATCTCCAAGAGGGTGCTCCCAGCCGACCGCACGGGCTGGTCCAGGATCCAAGAGATGAAGCGGTCTCACAGGTAAGCAGAGCCCAGACTGTATAGGGCTTAAAGGTAAGAACCAACACCTTGAAGCAGGCCCAGAAGAACATAGGCAGCAGCCAGTGTAGAGAGTGGAGCACTGGTGTTATGTGCTCATGGTGACCCATCCACACAAGGAGGCAGGCCGTCCCATTCTGCACCAGCTGCAGTCTCCGAATCATCACCAAGGGTAGCCCCACATAGAGTGCACTTCAGTAGTCTAATCTTGAGGTGATGAAGGCATGAATGACGGTGGCAAGATCAGAGCCTGAGATAAATAGCTAAAACGATGGACCAGATGTAATTTACAAAAAGCACTCCTCCCTACAGCTGCCACCTGGGCATCCAGGTGGAGTTGCGAGTCAAGGAGCTCACCCAGACTCTGAACCTGAGAAACCAAGGAAGGATGCACCTCATTAATGATGGGGGCCTCCATCCCCTCCCCACCAACATCACCTCCGTTTTGTCGGGATTCAGCTTCAGACGGCTTGCCCACATCCAATCCCCCACAGCCGTCAAACATTGGGTAAACACAGAGACTGCAGGACCTGGGTCAGCTGAAAATGAAAGGTAAAGCTAGGTATCATCAGTATACTGATGGCACCAAATATCACACCCTCTAATGATCTCGTCCAAAGGCTGCATGTACACACTGAACAGGAGAGAGGACAGAATGGATCCCTGCGAAGCTCCGCACGTGAGATCCCAGGGAGATGATGAAAAGTCCCCCAGTACCACTTGCTGAGTTCTTCCGGCCAGGAAAGAGTGGAACCATTCAAGAACAATTCCGCCTACCCTAGTACGGTCCTGCAGGCGAGTCACCAACTTCTCATGGTCAACAGTGCCAAAAGTCGCTGATAGATCTAATAAAATCAAAGGAGTTCACCGACCTCGGTCCAACTCATGACACAGATCGTCGACCAAGGCCACAAGTGCAGTCTCAGTGCCGTGACCCGGACGAAAGTCAGACTGCAAGGGATCAAGGAAACCGATGCAGTCCAAATGTCCCTGGAGCTGCTGGGCCGCTGCTGGCCAGGGAGTCAATGTCAAGAGATGGCTTCTGGAGCAAAGGTCGCACCACAGCCTCCTGAAGGCACTCTGGGACCTTGCCCTCCCAAAGGGAGGCAATGACAACCCCCACCAGCAACGACCCCAGCGTCTCCTGGCTGGTCTTGACCAGCCAGGACAGGCACGGGTCGAGTTCACAAGTTATGTCCCTTACTGCCCCCAGCACCTCCACCGCACCAGTGGATGATACGTGCTGAAACTGATCCCACAAAACTGGACATCCATAGAAAATCATACCGCTGGACTTACTTTACTGCTGAGATTTGGTCTTCAACTTCATAGACTCCTAGTCTTCGGTAAACTGCATGCAGCATCTTGTCACCTTGGAAAGCTGTTCCCCTGCCATCTACAAGGGCAACCACAATGCCCTCTCGACTTGCCAGGTAGGTTATCCAGTTCACTCCAAAGGTATGCTTCACGTTCAGAGTGCAAGGTCCTCCATACCTAAACGAAATATTAAAAGAATCTCAGATTCAGAATTTTATTTATTTATTGAATTTATTTATTTAATCACATTTATACCCCGCCCTTCCTGAAACAGCTCGGGGCGGCTAACAATATCAAAAATAAAAACACAATTGTAAAACATTTAAAACACTCATAAAGTCAACAATTAAAACACGGCTAGGGAACATAAAAAATAATACAATAAATAAGGGTGGAGGGGGATAAAACCCCCTAACCCCCCCCTCCCCAAAGGCCTGGGCGAACAGCCAGGTTTTGCAGATTCGCCGGAATGTTAAAAGGCTTGGGGCCAGGCGTGCTTCCTCCGGGAGAGAGTTCCAAAGGTCCGGCCCGGCCACCGAGAATGCCCTCTCCATTGTGGCGCCCCGCTTAACACGGGGGACCTCCAAGAAGGCACCCCCGGCAGATGAACTTTGTACAAATAGACACAAAAGATATATTAAATACAGGATATAAAAATAATGGAATAATCAAACCTCAGAGTTTACTTAATATAAAGTAAACCTTGGCTGTGTAACTTTGGTGGAAAGTATAGCAGAATCTTAATTTGGGGTGAATTTTTTTTTTTAAAAAAATCTCCAATAGTTACTCTACAATTTTCTGTTCTATTAATCCACTACTAAGGTCAACACAAAAATCTTAATGATTTTAATAGGACCCCCCTTTTCAAAAGTAATTTGGGCTCTTTGCAACCTAAACCTCACTGAAAGTCTTAGCAGCTTTTGGAAATTTAACCTTGAGCACATATTGCAGGAATCTTATTTATCACAATCATGTCTTAACTTAGAGACTAAGTTTTATTCAATTTCCATGACTTGTTTATTTTCTTTACTCTTTCTATTTCAGGAATATAGTCTAAAACCAGAAAACTAATGTGCTTTGGTTCTGTTACTGATGTACTTGTCATGCAGTACAGGTGAAGTGTCATAACAAATACCCTTTCTGACAAGCACATATGTTTAAGAAACCTCATAAAGACAGAAAATCTTACATACACCTGAATGAGGAGAGGGTATTTCTTGTTTTTGTTGAACTGTGGTGGTAGAAGCATCTTATACCACAATGCTGAAAAAGATATATTACAAATAAAACATTGTTAGAAATTATTCCTTTATGTACGATCCTCCATAATGTGCTGGAATAGAATTAAAATGAATCAATATGATGCTGGATTTGTGCATTGTGAATTAGAAACTGATTCATGTCATTTTTCTTATATAATTTTAAAAGCAACATCTTGAAGAAATAGTGTGTATTTTTTTTAAAAAAAAAGTTACATAGAATTATACTAGAGATTATTTTCTGAAGGAATCCAAGACAACTGAAGGAAAAGTTGTTATCTCAGCACTGTCCATGATCCCCAAATCATTTATTTCGAAGTAGTCCTTCTGAAATTAACGGAACTACTCCAGAGTATGGAGATCAGGGGTGGGGAACTTTAGTCCAGGAGGCCAAATGTGGTTCATAGCTAGTTTTCATTTGGCCCCTGTCCCATTCCTGGATCTGCCCCCTGAATCTAGTTTCTACCCCCAAGCACCAAAAGACTGAGCTCAGGGTAAGGGAACAGAGGTGAGAGCGCGCACACATGGATAAATGGCGGAGCTATGACGGACAGAGGGTATGCTGTGGCCACGGAGACAGACTATGGCCAGCCCCCCCCCCTTGAGATCTTGTGGGGGGGGGTGGCGGCCAAAATCCCCTCTGGAGGTGCAAGAGGAGGATGAGAGTGGCCGGACCCTCTCTGCCCTTGGAGGTGTGCTTGGGGGCAGGTGTCAGCATCCCCCTTCCCCTGAGGAAGATTGTGACAGGAGGTGACTACTATCCGCTCCCCTAGAGTCTGGTTGTCAGCAGGCGCCGGAACACACACCAGGCAGCTAGAGTGGGATCCTGTCGCCTCCGCTGTTAGCAAGGGGGTGGGGCCGGCCGGCCGGCTTCCAGGTCACCCCTATAAGTTCAGGGGGCGGCTGATGGCCGTGCCGGTGGCACGTGCCAAAGGGGCACGTCCAAAGGGGCGTGTCCTTTGGCTGGGCTCTTCGGCTGGGCCCGACGACTGGGGCCAGGAAATATTATAAGCATTTGGTGGGAAGGGGAATTAGCATGGAGAGGAATTTGCGCCCCTGGTGAGAGCAGGAGGGGAGGAGGAGGGCTCCCCCTTGGTGGCAGCAGGGTGGGGGAAGGGAAGTACTGAAGATTGAAGAGGGAGGCTAGATACTGAGTATGGTATTGAGGTAAAGTGGAAATGAGGATATCTTGCTGCATTTGTGTTTATTTGTATTATTTGAATTCTATGAGGCTGTTTTGTTTTATTAAGAATGTTTGAGATATGTTGTTGTATTATGTAGTTAGGATGGGATCCCTCCTCCTGGTGAGAGTAGGATGAGGGATGGGAAGTGGGCCCCGTCCCGCGGTGGCAGCCGGTTCGGGGGGGATGGAAAATGGTGATGGAAGGACGAGGGATAGGGAGGGTATTATATTGTTATATATTATGTATAATGGATTTATTAGAATTGTATTATTCAACAGAGGGGTTTTGTTGTGATTATTATGGATTGTATTGGTCTTCTGCAGACCCTTAAAAAAATTAATGATGTGTTGTGAGCCGCCTCAAGTCACCTTTGGGTGAGAGAGTGCGTGGTATAAATTAAAAATGAAATGAAAAAAATAAAAGAAATAAATCTCATAAATTCATATTCATGATTTCGGCTCTCCTCTTCCTGAGCGCACCACTTTAGCACACTCATCCCCAACTTCTACACGGCCTTTGGAGCTTGTACTAACTTTCAAAGTGACCCCTGGAAGGAAAATGTTTGCCCACCTCTGAAGCAGATAGAAGACGGCAGATACTGAAATTAAAGGTGTTTAAACGCATTCAGATTCAATCCATTGCTAGACTCTAAAAATATCAGTCTAATCATTAATGGGTATTTTCAGATGTTACGAGATCACGCTCAACCACAGTAAACCACAGTCAATCCTGCGGCGGGGCCAAAGTGCCCTGAACGTCTGTTCAGCGGCCTCCAGATGCTCACCACAGTCAATACCAACATGGGGTCAAAATCAACCACGCTTCCGGAGCTCCCCGCCGGACCATCTCCGAAAGTGTGATCAAAGAGATTCCCGACAGGAACCAACAAAAAATAACATCTGGCCGGCAACCACCGGCCGGAATCAAAGGAAATGATTCCTAGTCGGGGACAAAGCACGCAGCGTCACTGGGTGTTTTCAGACGTGACGGGGCGGCTTCACCCCATCCCAAAAACAACCCAGAGTTTCCCTGCCGGGATCACCCAGGCATGGCAAACAGACGTGCTGGAGATCCCGGTGGGGAATCAGGGAGGGGGCCGCGCGGTGCAGCGCAACGTGCGGCCGCATGGCCCCGCCCCCTCCACGCTCCCTCGCTGCCCGCCCTCTGGGGAGATGGGCGGGTGGTGAGGCCAATGCTGCCGCAGCGTCTGGCCAAGTTCACCATGGCCCAGAATCCTGCCGGGGATTCTGGGCCGTGATACCTGACCAGACGTTACTTTTTTTTTTATGCCTGCCTGGAATCACTTTCACAACGCTTCAGCCGATTTTCGCGCCGGTAGCCCGGGAAGCGTGGTTGAAATTGACCCCATGTGGGTATTCAGTGTGGCGAACATCTGGAGGCCGCCGAACAGACGTGCAGGGCACAGTGACCACATGTAGGTATTCAGCGTGGTTCACTGTGATCT
>QEPC01005340.1:6362602-6376089 GCA_003113815.1 Sphenodon punctatus
GGGCGGGCGGCGGGGCCAATGCGGCCGCCGCGTCCGGCCGATCGTGCCACGGCCCGGGATCCCGCCGGGGATCCCGGGCCATGGCACGCGGCCAGATGTTACTTTTCCTTGGCCACGGCCCGGGGTCCGTTTGACCACACTTCCCGGGACCTTCCCCCGGCTAGCCCGGGAAGCGTGGTTCAAACGAACCCCATGTGGGGATTGACCGTGGCCAACATCTGGCGCGCCGTGAACAGACGTACGGAACACGGTGACCACAGGTGGGTATTCACCATGGTTCACCGTGTTCACGTAACGTCTGAAATCACCCACAGTCAGCGAAGGGAGATTTAAAGGGCACATAGCAGCAGGGGGACGGGGCGGGATGGAGTGAGGTGGAAGGGAGAGGCGAGCAGAGGGCGAGAGAGCAAGGGAGGAGGAGGAGGTGGAGGCAGCGGCGGTAGAGGCACGGGCGGGGGAGCAGGTGGTCATGCTGCACCTGGAGACGGTGGAGGGACAGCAGCAGCAGCAGCCGGGACGGGCTGACCCAGCGCCTTCTGGGTGTTTTGACCATGGCCGGGAATCAGCATCACGTCTGTTGCGCTGCCCCGGCCCGTGATCTGCCGGCCCGATTCCCTGCCATGGTCCCGGTCCCGTCACATCTGTTCAGGGCTTTTTTTGACCACAGGGGGTGGTTGTTCGATTCACCCCCACCGGGAATCCACTGTGGTGAATCGGGACTACGTAACATCTGAAATCACCCAATGATAACAATTTCACGATTTGGATACTATTCTCAAGGCTTTTTGATGGGCACTGCTGGTATAACCCATATGAAGCCTTAGTTGCATGTCTTGAGTTGTCTCCCTCTACTAGTGCAAAGCCATATGGAAGGTAGGTCTCCAATTCAATCCCTAGTGTGTCAGCCAAGAGGCAGGTCATCACACAAGCATTCCAGCATGCATCTTAGAGATTTTGATTTGGTTTGGTTTTTTTGCTACTACCACTACCAAATTGCATTGTTTAATTCCTTGCATGAGAGGATACTAACGCACTTTCAAACATTAATAAATGGGGACTCATTTATCTCACAGATGTGATTGTTCTAATCACATTTTGTGGAGGCACCAGAATATTATTTGACTCGTCCAAGATGATACAGCTTTATAGGACTAGAACCCTATACTAACTCCCAGACCCTTGTTCTAACAAATATAGCATGCAGCCAGTGGTAACAAAAATATATAAATGATATAACACTATAGTCTGGAAATAGATGTAGAGTTCTTACTAATTCCATCCACTTCAAGTTTATTTATTTGTTCCTTAGGCATTTTGATTTTTTCCAGCGCCACTTCTAATTTTCGATTGTCCTCCAAGACTTTAATCTCTAAATAAAAGAATTTTCCATATTAGCAGCCAATTACTTTTAATGACTGTCTGTTCCCTGAGACTTGTTCATTTGCTTTGTGACTAGACTGGAACCGAAATCTTTAGCAAACATCATATCATTTGAGTCATGTAAATAACACAAGTCGGGTCACGGATGATGGGAGCTGCATCTCATGTATTCCCCGCCCTGACGTGAACATTCTGCAGCTCAGAGATGGAGCTAGGTTGGATGAGGCACTGGCACAGAAGATATTATGCCCCCTGACTTCCAGGTTGGCTCTTTATTTATTATATATATTTATGAGTCGCCCCATATGCCTATGGCATCCCGGGATGACATACAACTAAAAACATTCATAAAACAATTTAAAAACATCAACAATTTAAAAACATCATTAGGGCAGGAGAAGAAATAAAAATAAAATAAAATAAGGGCAGGGAAGAGCTAAAAACCCTGTCCCCCCCTCCCCAAAGGCCCGGGCGAACAGCCAGGTCTTACAAGCCCGCCAGAATGTTAAAAGGCTTGGGGCAGGTGAGCTTCCTCCGGGAGGGAATTCCAAAGACATGGCCCGGCCACCGAGAATGCCCTCTCCATCGTGGCCCCCCACTTAACATGGGGGACCTCCAGGAAGGCATCCCCGGCAGACCGAAGGAGCCGCTCTGGGCCGCGGAGGGTGAGGCGGTCCCTGAGGTCTTTAGTGTTGAACATATTCACATTCCACACGGGTGTGACCACCCACCCCCCATGCTCGTGGATCTTAGTACAGCTGCACCCCCTGCACCTAAGATAGCTACACCCAGGTCCAGCCTTACAAGCCCCCTCCGCCCAGTTTTCTCTACTTCTGGGGGCCCTGTGTTGACTCCCGTTTCCACCAGGGCAGAGTGAAGAACCTGCACTTCCTCCTAGTAGGGCCCTAAACATGAGCCCTTTGGACCCTACGGAAGGTGTCCCTGTGGGGTCAGAGTCAATTGTGAATAACCATGGGCCCCCAAATTCTTAGGACGGCCCTAGCTACACCCTTGTGCTGCAGCCCTTGCCTATGCAAAATTTCCATTGACCTTAATGGAAAATCTGTTCAAGGACCTCAGGATTTGGCTGTGATGGCAGAATTTCCTTCATGCACACGAAGCTTGATTAATTGGTCTGGAAGCAGAGATGGTGATGAGGTAGGCGATGGAGCATGAACAGCCTCCCCATAGCTGCTACAGACCCTCCATGCCACTTGCACAGGTCTACTAGATACCTGCACACTTATTATGGGTTTGTTCTGCAACATGGACTCCTGCCTGCCATATGCTTCTCTTAATAATATTTCCTATTTTATCCACTGGCCTGATGAATCTATCCCAAAGAATACTGGGAAAATATACCATGCAACTTTGAATATGAATAATTCCTTAAATTGTGCTTTGCTGTAGCTTCACTGAACGACACTGTCCAGATTAGATTTCTAATCAGTTCTCAATACTATCATGGAATTCTTTAAGGAAATGTAAATAAAATAAAATAAATAAATAAATAAATAAGCAAGTTATTCCAGCACTAAAATTAGATATATATTTATTTTAAAATACACTGTAAAAAGGTTATAATTGTCTGCATAGCTAAGTTATTATTCTTATTATTTTGCATTACTGAAAACCACTTCCTGGTTCTGAAATACCACAAAAAGGTCTGTCCTTGGCATACTTTCAGCCTGACTGGGAACAGGAAATGCCTGAGAACTTACAAGAAAGTCTGTGCTTGTGAAACATTTATTCCTGTTCTGCAGATATAAGATTTCTGAGGAGCCTGGATAAAGGGAGACAGACCTTTGAGATATGTCAGATGAGCTTCCAAAGGTAGCCACTGCAGGCAGAAATAATATATTTTATGGACTCTAACCTCCAGAAATAGGTAAAAAAGTACTTTCAGTGAAATTCTATGGATTCTTCATTATGGGATATAAACAAATATGCAGAATAAAAAGTACCTCTGTTGTTGTCACTGTCAAAAAGAGTAGAAATAGGAATGCCAGGACCTGAATTGAGGATTTGATCAAAAAGATAGTTTATAATTAAAACAGAACATTGAAAGTGTAGAGTTACCATCAAAATATCAATGTCAAGACCTGGCAGATAACTTGAACTTTATGACTAGCTCAGTGTTTTCCAAACAATTTTGCCCATTCCCTTTCCATTCAGACACCCTTCTCTCATACAGACTAAAGTTTCTTCCACAATCTGGACATCTGTAGGATGTCCTTCCTGTGTGGAGACTGTAGGACGTCTTTATAGCCCATGCTTCATAGTCCAGTTCTGTGTGGATTATTCTCTAGAGACAAAGTTGTTCAGATGATATCTTTTATTGGACCGACTTTTGTTGGTGAGGCATTGTTCATGAGCATCCAATAGCTCAGTTTGTGTAGATTCTCTAAAAGCCCAACATTAGGCATTAGCCCATTGTTTAACACTGAAGCTGGGCTGAAACGTAGGAAGATGTAGTTGGTTGTTTTTTTTAAAAGTAACCATTCAAAAAGCCATATAATATTCCCTCACCTTAAACTCTTGACCTTTCATTCTCCTTTTCAGAGTGCCACCAACTGAACTACACTGACTGCTGTTTTTGGTTCATACACTAGAGAAGGACTTTCATATTACCCAGTAGTTAAACAGTTGTTTGGTATGATGTTGCAGCAGCATTAGCAGTATGGCTGGGTCTGGGCCAACCTTAGAGAGGCGATAGGGAAATCACTCTGGGTCCTGCAGTCTGGTGCTGGGGAGGTGGGGATGTTGGGTGGGGAGGAGGCGGGGACAGGAAGTGCTGGTTCTAGAGCCACACTGTGACTGATCCTGAGGAGCCCCAACAACACTACTGCTGTTCCTGAAGGGCCTTGCCACTGCTCGTGAGGTTTATTGCATGTCTCCTAGAGACTCCTGGTAAGTCATGTCAGGCAGCTTCTGGGCCCTCCAGAACTTATCAGGGGGTTGGGGACAGCTAGATTGTACTAGAGCAGAGAGGTGGAGTCCAGAAATCAGGAAGAGCAATCATGGGAGTAGCTTGGGGGGTGGGAAAGAGGGAACACAGACCTGCATAAGCTCCACTATCATACCCCTGGAATTGTGGGGGGAGAAAATCCCCCCCTATAATTACTCCTATCAACACTGTGGGTGGACAGAGCAGGACTCCTCCATCTACAAAGCTCTCAGGCAAACCTGCAGAGCCTGCCTCTCTGCCCCAGCTTAACAAAGACACACTCCCTTGGTAAGTCCTGGAGGCCCCCAGGAGCTCCTGCTGACAGCCAACATGGCTGCCCATGATAAGAGTAATGAAAGGAACAGGATTTGATTGGGATGATTATTATTATTATTATTATTAACAACCATTTATATAGCGCCAGCAGTGTACCTGGCACTTTACAAAGTAATAAAACAGACACGGTCCCTGCCCCTAGGGCTTACAATCTGAGAGACAGGAGCTGGGGGAGAGACTTAGGAAGGGGAACAGAGGGAGAGACAAGGGGTCTAACATTCATGAAGATGCGAGGTCTCAAGTGCACGTACTTGGCTTGGTTACGATGAGAATGACAGCAGGCAGGTCCATGTGGCAAGGATAAGGGTAAACCGATCGTAGGTATAGGAATAGTGGCTCAGCAGGATAAAGAGTCAGACAGAGCAGAGCAAAAGAGGTGAGTTTTAAGGAGAGATTTGAAGGTATGAAGGGAGGGGGCAAGGCGGATGTGGACAGGGAGGGAGTTCCAGGCATAGGGGGCAGCAAGTGAGAAGGGACGAAGGCACTTAGGGGAGCAGGGAAGGCGTGGAAGGGTGAGAGAAGGGACAGAGGAGGAGCGAAGTGCACGGGCTGGAGTATGGAGGGCGATAAGTGCAGAGAGGTAGGGGGGAGCAAGGTTGTGAAGGATGATGTGGGTGAATTGCTAAATGGGCAGTGGAGTCAGTTAACAGCCCCACACTCATCCATCACACAGATGCACACAACCCCTATTTCTCTCTCACACACCAGTTTTCATATGTGATGGTGCTCAGGTGCCACCACAGACTTACCTAGTCTGGAGATGGGCTCCCACTGCAGCCAGGACCAGCCCCCCCCCCCCCAAAAAAAACCTAATGGGATGGGGACCGGGGGGCTGGGGAGGGCAGAGAGACCCAAGGATGTGCATCTGTCCCTTCCCTGCGCTGCACCCAGTGCCTCACCTCCCACCCCTGACAGGCTGCCATGGTAGCCAATGATGGCTGCCATGGCACCCGGAATCAGAGGGGCCTCTAGACCGGGTCCAGTAAAGCAGGCTTTCAAACTTGATAGCCCGCTTTATGCCTGGTTGGGCAGCTGGATCTTGGCTGTGGTGGCGGCTAGTGTGGGCTGTGACTTGGAGACTTTCCTGAGTCACAGCCTGCACTAGCTGGCAATATGGCTGGCATCTATCCCGTGTCAATATCTGGCGGCAGGAATGGGCATGTTGGTGGCCCATGGGTTAAACCAGGTCAAAGTGGAGTAAAACGGGCTACCAATCACCTTCACGTTTGAAAATACCACCCCACCCCACCCCGTACACACAAACAGTCCCATTTGAGTTTAATGGTATGTAAACTCAAAACCCTAAGAGTGACGTTTTTACCCAAAGCCACCTTCCTGGGTACTCAAAGTCTGTCCTACCAGTAGGTCTAAACTTCTGTCTTACCCCGATACCATCATATCATATTCCTAGTGTTTTTTCACTAGGAAGTCCTATTGCACATTTAACATTTGGGGCAGTGAAATTTTGGTTTACTAAGAAAATCTAAAGTAACAGTAATACTGGACTGATTGCCTTTTAAGGTGGAGAAGAGTCGGAAGGAGTCAACTTGAGGTTGGAGGAGTGTAAGGCTACATTATTTTTGACTCCCTGTTGCTTAATGCAAGGGTCCCTGTTGCAAACACTATACCAAACGCACTGCTTAGGAAATGGATCCTTGACCATCGCCAAGCAATAATGCACTAAAGGCGAAAGTAACCTTTCCAATAGCTCTTCTTTCCCGTAGGCAAAGTGATCTCCAGCTAATAGTTAAGGTGCCATTACATAAGCTGAATCCGGAATTAACAATGTGAAATATCACATTATCTAGGTGAATGAGTTTCATGCGGTGACGATAGTATTAAACAGTCTCAGCAAGGATGATTGAGAGGTGTTCTCATTCTGTTATGCTTGCTCCTCTGCTCTTATGGGGACTTTATTATTTGTAAAGCTGACCATTCTGTTCAAAATCTGAAAAAAATGATTAGCACTATATGGGATATGTAAAGGGATAACTATATAGATGTTCCCTCTTGAATGTTCATATCACAGAGTCAGAGCTGGAAGGAACTTCAAGGGCTTTCTAGTCTAACTTCATGAACTGAGGCCAGGCTCCCTATTCCTAAACCAATGAACAGGTGAATTCACCAACTAAAGAACAGAGCCACTAATTAAATCTGCCACATGCCTTTGCTATTTGTCAAAAAGCCTGAGAATCTCTCCCCCATGGAGAAAAACTTCAAGGGTCCCATATACATCTTTTGCTGCATGAGTTCCTAGTTATTTTATATCAGGCTTGAATTGCAAAGATCTTTTGCACTGGCAGAATAATTATGGTAACAATTCTTTACTGATATACTTCCACTGGTGCAAGCCACCATGTGGCCAGAATTACAACAGTAAAGTCCCCCATACATCAGTAAAGCTCTGAAGAGGAATAAGCTATACTGATTTGGTAACACTGGCCGCTATCCACAAACCACTTATCTGGAGTAGCCTCATTAAAGCCTTGTGGGGTTATCCAAAGGAGATAGGAGTATGGTACCATGGACCACTGGTGGAGGACCTCCATGGTTGTGACTTTATAGTCTGCAGTAGGGATCCATTTGTGCCAGCACTTAATCCTGGCAACCTCTTTCATGACATCTCTTCCAGATCCCATTACTGCGGCTCCTCTGCAAGACCCCAGCCATGCCTGGATGCAGAAGTGCCAGTCTCAGCGCGGCTCTCCCCTGACGAAGCTGGGGCTGATCAACTTCACCAAATAGCTGATGGGCAGCAGCAGTGCTAGCCCCGACCTCCATCAAACTTAATCCAGACCTGAGCAAGGTCTGGCAATGCAGGGGTGAGGACAGGTGGAGTCAGGGAGCATGGAGGGGGTGGTGCTAGCAGCATATCTTCACTGGCTTCTTTGAATACCCCCCATGCTTCTGGGGTCAAGGGGCAGGATTTCTGGGGCAGACGTGAACCTAGGGTGGTCATAGCTCCCCTTTAAAAGAGGACGTGTATGAAAAATACATGTTGCAGGGCTGTATTAGTTCATAAGTGTCCTCTTTTAAAGGGGAGTTATGGCCACCTTACTTGAGCCTCAGCACCTCTTTTCTTTAAGAAATTAAACACCAGTCTGCAGCACGTGCTGAGGCTGCTGCATATGCTCCATGGGTGGGGATTTGCTTAGTTGACCTGTAGAGTTGACAATGCACCCAGTTTCCTTGTAGAGCTGGTCTCTGAGACTGTAAAAGTTTGTAAACTCTCCCACTCAACTGTCTCCACAAAGCAGCTTGTGAACCAGTCAGCACTCTTCTTACCAAATGTTGGCTGGTGAACTTAGACAATGTTTTTTCTTAGTCATAGTTTGGGGGCATTTCCTTTCCTCTTTGGCTAGAAATTAGGGTGAATCATGGTACTCTCTTGGCCCAGCCTTCAAGCCTATTCACTAGAATGGCTATATTAATAAATGAAATTAGTTACTATTGCCTTTACAGGCATTGTGTCCTAAACTGTCTCTCAGTTGGTGATGAATTTCAATCATGTCTCTGGGGCAGCTGGTTAAGTTAACCAGCTCTTCCATTTTAAATTAATGACCTACCTGGCAGGAGATTTTTTGGGGAAGAGAAAATAATACCATCCACTTTATATACCCTTGAAAAGGCAATTCACATTTTATTTCGTCACATGTTGTACTTACCATAACAGATTAGGGCATAATACTTAGCATTGTCACTGAACCTTGCTGAATAATACTGACACCTATCTTTCCTTAAATTGCAAGTAATGCATTCCTTCCTCAGAGTATTCGTTCCAATGCTAATTCTAGAAATTAAAGCAAAACGAAAGCATAATAGAATATGGGATTACATTTTCCAAATTATGCTGGGCTTCATCTAAATGCCTGTAAGGTCAAGACATTCACATTGGAACCTAAATATCATTAATCTAGTGAGTGGCTGGCAGCATTTCAAAATCATAAGAATAATTTTTAACTTCAAACATTTCCCCCCCAAATTTTCACGTACTGCATATGCTCCGCCCTTCTACAGTAAAGCTATCAGAGAGGTTTCAACCTGGTTTCCCACCAATCTCAAATACAATTCTCAAGCCATTTAGAGCTGGTGCTAGCCCTTGGTGCTGCACCCTTAGTGCTAGCCCATAGCGCTGGTTCAACCCACTGAAGTATGAAACAACTTGAGGATCATGTTGCCTGATACTCAGATGGCTCCCCTTCTCACCATTGTGAGCATCTCGCAGTTATGAATGGATTTTATCTTCACAATACTCCTCTGGCACTGGCAAACACTGTCTAGGTGCAGACATTACATGTGAAAAAATTGTCCACATTACGTGTTTTACAAGTAACCATTTGCCCTTGCTAACTGGCAACTGTGCTCCGTTTCATAAGACTCGGGCCCGCGGAGAGGCATTCTCGGTGCCTGCTCCACAACTTTGGAACTCCTATCCTTTGGAGCTCGCCTGAGCCCTAGTTTGAATCTCTTCCGGAGGCAGTGTACGGCCTTTTTATTTGGCCAGGCATTCAATGGGCAGGGATAGGTTGGGGGGAGGGCAATGGGGGTGCTTATATTTCTGTGGAGTTTAAATTGTTTATTTTATACTTGTGTTATTTTTTTTATGTGGTTGTGAGCTGCCCTGAGCCTTTGGGGATAGAGCGGGACATAAATAATAAATAAATAAATAAATAAATAAATTAAATAAAATTAAATAAACATTCCTTTGGAGTTTGCTAAAGCTACTGCTCTGTTTGGACTTGCTATGCAACAAACAGCTTCAAAATTACATTGGATTACACTGTTGCACAATAGCAAATGGGTGACTCCAAGTTGGTTAGGCAAAGAGCTGACAGAGCACTAAGGACCCGAGAAGGATCATTCCAAGCATCCCAGTGTTAGCAGCTGCGGGTGAGGTCTCTGCTAGTGCTATGAGGAGCTGGACAGAATAATTTTATTTATTTTATTTCATAGCATTTTATGCCACACCCTCCTCCTCAATAGCAGTTCGGGGCAGCTTACAACATTTAAAAAAATAGTAATAAAATCAATAGTTAAAATTACAACTAGATATTTTTAAAAATTACTAAAAAGCGAACCAGAACCCCTCCCCAAAGTCCTGGCAGAACAGCCAGGTCTTACACTGTCTTTGAAAAGAGGGGAGGTTCGGGGCCAAGTGGGCCTCTGTCAGGAGGAAATTCCACAGCCTAGGCACGGCCACTGAAAATGCCCTCCTCATCGCTGTCACCCGGGAAACCCAGGGGACCTCGAGTGAGGTGTCCCTAGCCAACTGCAAGGGCTGCTGTACGGCCCAGGGCATGAGGCGGTCCCGCAGGTAAGTAGGGCCCAGGCCGTTTAGGGCTTTATAGGTCATTACCAACACCTCGAATCGGGCTCGGTTGGGGATGTTAACCTCGAATCATGGCTGGGGATGTTAACCTAGATTAATGAAATGAGCAGTGAGCAATATTATCATAGTGAGACAACAGAACACACCATATTCAAAATGCAGACACCACTGCCACTGATCTCTTTGAGGGATCAGCAGTTTTCATATAAACTTACTTGTAAACATTCCTTCTCCCTGGATACCCTTTAAATTCATTGCTTGTATAGAATCTGAAAAGCAACATAGGTAATTAAATAGTCTGTGTTTTTATAGCACAAGGGAGTAATGAATTGGAATTAGCATAAGGCATTTCTACATCATTATCTTCTGGAGAGAAAGAAATAGACTTATACCAAACTAGAAATTGAAAAGCATGTTTTTGGAGTTGGGAATCGAATAGGAGAACATTTAGTTTATTAATCAGTTAGCTTCTATCATCTCCAAAATTTAGTTCAGTCCTGATTTAGGTAATAGGCGAACCAAAAAACTGAATGCAGTGGTTTCATCTTACTTCCCATGTGATGGCTGCTTGGTCACAAATGGTAATGTATAGGCTTTTGTGTACGACAAAAAGTTAATTTAATAATTGATTTGATCCCAATTCAGCAAAGTATTTAAGCATGTACATCACTTTAACCATGTGAATACGCCTGATAACCGTTCCAATTAAGCTTATTCATGTGCTTTTTCTTAAGGGTGTGCTCAAGATTCAGTATAGTCTAGTGGATATAAGGTGTTGGATTTGGATCTGGGAGACAAAGGTTCAAATCCTGAACTTAGGCTGGCCTTGGCAAGTCACTATCTCTCAGCCTCAGTTTCCCATCTGTAAAATAGGAATAATAATGACCTATCTTGCAGGACTGTTGTGAGGGTAAGCTAGATAAGGACTGTGATGCACTTCGAATGCTGAAAGTGTATTTAATAATGCTTAAAACTGTGTGGAATTGGTGCCTGTAAAAATAATAAATGAAGACCTAGACTGTGAGGACTGATTTTCAAAAGGTCAGACAGTCCCACACAAAAATGTGCCAAAAAGTACAAACAATGTGTACAGATTATTGTGGCAAGTTGGGTATTTGCATGTAAAAAGAGCTAGACATCAATTGTCCATTTGCCTATGGAGATCTGTGCACACATTTATAGTTCATTTTACTTAGACTTTAGGCTTTTGGACATTGGAAGATCTTACCAGAGAAAAGTAGTGGAACCTTAGAAAAATCAGTACTGAATTGCAATAAATTCTTATTAAATAGTTATATAAGTAGCATACTGTGCTGTGTTGAATACTTACATTGCATTATCTGTTACTTTGTAAATGTATATGGCTTCCCACTGTCCACTTGTGATTGGTATTGCATTTTTCTATAAAACAAGATATATGGCTTACTGCCTATAATGGTGTTATCTCAGGATCCTACAGTCTATGAATTTGAGGGTAATTCTTCACTAGACATACCACTGAGTCATTGATGTAATGAATATGTTTATAACCTTCCTTGTCACTAAAAATTTTGTAGTATGAAATGGCATCTGAAGTGAAATATGGTGCTGAAACAAAGAACTGAAACAAAAGAACAGAATCTGTAAATGAAACTGAAGTGATGATAACCAAGAGTTTTGAGAGCTTAATATATATGAGAGGAAAATTAATAGCCATGCTACAAACCAAACCAAACCGAACAAAAAATCCCACAACCCAGTAATTGATCCACCTTGCCTTTTGCCATAGTATGTGCTGTGGTTCCTGTTCCATTGTGCCGAATGTATAACTAGCAATGTAGCATATACTGCAATGCCTGACAACACATACAGCACCCTACAGCAATCTAGTGACACCAAAATTCTGCTTCTCTTCTGCCAGCAGAAATTCTCTAGCAACACCCTCTTGTCACTGCTCCCCTTACCCTCTCCTACATGTTTGCTGCCAACTATTGTGTAAGATCTTTTTGATGAGATTTGTAAAAGCCTAAAGCAGCAAGTTGGCTGTCTCCAGTTCAACAGGACACCTTTAGGTTTCTATGAAAAATGCAGACTTAAAATGAATCAAGGTTTCAGAACACACATATTCTAGAACATAGAATGATGCCCATTTATTCCTATTTCCAACATTACTGTTAAGGGAAATTAAAGGCTGGAGCTTTTCATGAGATCAAAGCAAAAGACAAGAAAGAACCTACCCCGCCAGCCCATCCTGTATGACTCTCCTCTACATGCTGCCGAGTCTGCAAAACAAAGTCAAGGGCACAACTTTCAGAACAGAGGGAACAGGGAGGTGAAAGAATTAATTCATCAAGGTGGAAAATCATCACACAATGTGGAAACTGCAAACCGATTATGTAGAAGGGTTTTAGGACAAAATGTAAACTGTGGTCTCAATAAGGAGTTCCATGGAATTTATTTTTCCTAGCAAGCTCTTTACAGCAAAGGCCGTCCTTTTGCTGTATGTTTGTACAGGGCCTAGCCCCGAAGTTCCCAAACTTTGGGGGTGGTCCTGCCATATGCACTGCAGACGGGGGTCAGAGTCCAGCTTGATAATATGTGATATACTTGGCATGTCTTTGTTGCTATCCAAGGTGACAGGATGATATTTAAGTCTCAGAATGGCTGGTGCAGGCAACCAGCTTGGAAACCACTGTGCTAGCACATGGGGTCCTTGGTCCATGGCTGGGATTCTACTGTAATGAATTATGTCAATAATATATGACATCAATATCCAGAGGAAAGCGTAAGTATGCATTATTAGGTTTTAACATGAAGTGTTATCTGTCTTCTGGGGACACCAATGTGGTCCAGTGTGCTGGCCTTGGAGCTGAGAGTCCTAACTTCAAATCCTGGTCTCACTAGGTGGCCTTAGGCAAGCTACTCAATTCCCAACCTGAGAACAGGGGTCCTGGCAATGGACTAGAGCATTATTTGGTGGACTCAATGGAAGCAGAGAGACATCCCAGCATCGTCTTAGCCTTAAATCCTATAATAGGATTCCCATAGTCTTCCCAAGACTCTGAGAGGGTTGGATGGTTTATTATCCCTCCCAGTGGCAGAGGGAGAGGGGCGGGACCAAAAGGGCTTCCCCTGGTGACTCAGGGGTGGGGTTTCCTGCTCAAGAGAGCTGAAGAGCGGCGTGCATGTCGGCTCTGCCACAGGCGCGCACCTAAGGGCCGCTCCAAAGGGCCCTTAGGTGTGGCCCTTGAGTGGGGCCATGGGGCTGGGGTAAAAAGCTGGGAAGCTTGGGGAGGTGGGAGTTTGGTGGGAGGATTAGAGGGGTTTAGTTTGTGGTTTTATGCACAGGGGGTAGAGGGAGTGGGGTTTTGTGGTATTATATTTTATTATTTTTGGGGAGAGGGATGTTTGGAAGGGGAGGGATGGGGAGAAAGTGGGTTAGGGAGGAGGGGTGGGGAATTTTTATGGGGGGAGGGAAGATCTCCACCACTGCCAGGGTGGGGCAGCCTGGGGGGT
>QEPC01005340.1:6380486-6404306 GCA_003113815.1 Sphenodon punctatus
AGGTCTGTGTACTTATTAGATAATCCATTTAGTTCATAGCATTTAGAATAGTTAATAACAGTTAGATTTAGTGTAGATAGATAGATATATTAGATAAAATAAATAAATTTTAAAAACCCATATAAAAACAAAAAAACAAATAAAAAACAAAAGAAAACCATATAAAACCCAATAAAAAACCAAAAAAACATATAAAAACCAAAAAAACACCCATAACAACATTGGCTGAACGGCCGAACAGCCAAACAGCCTAACTGAACGGCCAAACAGAACGGCCGAACCCGAACTTGGCGAACTAGCCGAACGGCCGAACCGAACGGCCGAACCGAACGCAGTCGAACCGAACGGCCGAACCCGAACGGCGATGATTATGTGAACACTTCCACAGTATTTGCTTTTCATCTCAAGCAGAAATGAAAAGGCAATCTGAATTTTGTGAATAATATTAAGGTATTTGTTTATAAGTATTTTAGACTTAGGTAGGCCCCAATCCTGTAGACACCTATACATTCAGTTTACAAACATGAGGAAATTAACTGCTCGCACAGACACGGGATGAGGATTTTAGTCACGAGAAATAACGAAATACTTAATAGGGAAGTGAATGAAGCAAACAAAATAAGGAAATACTGAATCTAAGAACCCAAGAACTAAGTAACCAAAGTTACAAATTTTGCAACAGTAGCCATTGAATAGGAAAATGGTTTTGTATTTGCTACTGTTGCAAAATTTGTAACTTTGGTTGTTTGGTCATTAGGGCCTTCATTCAGTGCTTCATTGACTTTGCTTTGCTATTCAATATTTGCTTATTCGGAACTGACCAATCCAACTTACATTTGAAAAACCCGCCAAATACCTACCTGAAGACACAAAGAAACAAACAACAAAATATTAATTTCACCTCGTTTTTCACCCTTGTGCTTAGTTTTGCTGAAGTTAAATTAGTGTCAATGGATCTACTCACATAAGTACAAATTCAGCACCTGCATAAAGTAAAGGACATTTCTATGGGTTTTCATACTACTAAAAAATCATTTAATAGATACTATTAAATGTATCAATCAATTTTATTTACAGCCAGAGGCCACATCAATACAGTGTATCTGAGATACTATTAAATAATACTATTTAATAATATTAAATAATTATATGTTTAGATACTATTTGATAATTATATTTTTATTTGGTTCAACTTCTATAAATTAAACTGTATTTACTGCACACGATCCCCCTCCTTCCGCCAGTTTCATTGTAAAACAAAGTAAAGGGATGGAAATATTTTTGCCAGTGGTTTCAGAGATTCCCATCTTTAGGGCAAACAGAGCTAATGGACCTCTCCCATCTGTTCACACTCTTTCAATTGACCATTTGAGCACACTTTAATATGATAAAAGCTCTGTATTGCTATATAAATATAGTATTATGGAAGCATCAGCAATGATTCCATGGCTAAGGATGCAATGAGAAATGCAATTAAGCATGGACTCTGAATTAAATCCTGAAAGGTGCTGATCACCCTGGCTTCAGTCCAGCAAAGCACTTAACACACGTGCTTAACTTTACTTACATGCTTAATCCCACTGGCTTCAATGGAATTACTACTGCATTAGTGCTTTCCTGAATGAGGATCAGGGCACTGAACAATGTACAAGACTGAATCCCTTCATTTTCTAGGTAAACTGAAAATTTTAATTTCCTAACTCATATCTCTTATTGGTATAGATATACTGAAAATCTGAAATACATTTGCTATATAGGTAAAACGATTCCTTCTGAAGAATAAATTGGAGAAAGTGTTGGAGACCAGAGTTCTAATCTCATCTATGCCATGATCTCACTGGACTGTCCAGTCACTGCCTCTCAGTCTCAGTTCCTTATTTATAAAGTGGGAATAGTAGTAGCCTACCTCACAGGGCAGCTGTGCAGGTGACTTAGGTAAGGATTGTAGCGCACTCTGTACACTGAAATCACTATATAAATGATAACAAAGATCAAGAACGATCAATAATATTCTAAACCTAATTCCACAGAAATGATGTGTAGTACCTCTGGACAGTCCCATGAATTTGAGTAGTCTTTGAAGTCACATATAGCTAAAACAGAAAAATTCTGGATTCTCCTTAGCCATTGCATGCAGACTCGAGTATCTGTTACCCACGTAAGCCAAGTAATATAGTGATCACTGCAAAAAGAGAAAAAAGGCCAGTTATAGTACAAAAATACAGTATGACTATGACAGGAATTTGTCTCTCTATGGCTCTGACCCTACTCTAATGAAGACAACAGCAACATCCCCACTGTCTTCAATCATGTTGAATTTGGTCTAATACAGAGGTGTAGGGAACCTCAGGCTCAGAGGCCAAATGCAGTCCTCGACAACTTTCTATGTGACCCCTTTCTAGTTCTTGGATCTGTCCTGTGGATCCAGTACCTCACACCCAGGCACTGAAAAACTGAGCTCAGGATAAGGTGGGGGGAGAGATGAGGACATGCATGCCAAGATCGGGGACAGATCCATGGCACAGATGCATGATCTGGACCTTCCTTCCCTTGAGTGCACCCCTTCAGCACTCCCAAGTCCAGCACCAACTTCAATGCAGCCACCAGACCTTGTACTAATTTTCAAAGTGGCCCCTGGGAGATAAAAGGTTCCCCACCTCTGGTCTAATATGCAGGCCTGGACTTAGTGGCAGACCTTGGGCGGCGTTTTCTGGGGGGCGGCAATCCTGGCATCAGTGCCGCGCCGCACGTTTTTTCTTTTCTTTTCTCCCTGCATAGCCAGAGGCTGCTGCCTGCACCCAAAGCCTGCTGTCTGGGTCCCTATCCCTCACCTGCCTCTGCAGTCTGTCTGACTACTAGTAGTGCAGCAGCAGCAGGAGCAGCAGCACCGGGACACCAATCGGACTGGGAGATAAAGCTGTTTGTTTACAAACAACAACTCCCCATGAAAGTGATCAGAAGGTTGTTGCCTTGTAAAGGAAGTTATTCGAGATGGTTCCCAACGTTCTCCCAACTGGGTTGTGCATGCTCACCCTATTCAAATAATAGACCACATGATGGTCTTGAGCTCCCCTAGTATAAAAAGCACTCTCCCCCCTCAGAATGACAGTTCCTTCCAACCCTTTCTAGGAATATAAGAAAAAATTCCATGCAGGGCTGGAAGGGTGGGTGTTGTGAGAACGTTTGAAGTCATCTCAAAGAACCTTGTTTACAAGGCAGCAACCTTCTGTTCTTTCACAGGCCCTTTTTACACAGCTCTGCAGGGTGAAGGGTCCGTGGGCAGCCACAGTCGCATACATATCCCCACTCACCGACCACTCAGCCGCATCCACAGAGCAACCGCCATTTCCCCCAGTTACTCTGTGGGTGCGGACGTGTGTGGGGTGAGTGGGGATGCGTGTTAGGTGGGCATGCACGCGCACGCACCCTCATTCAGTGTGGGCACACGTACTGCGTCATTCACACTGGGCTTCCCCACCCATGAATATGCAGCATGGTGGCGGGGCTTGGCTTGGGGGCAGCAGCCTGAGAAGGACCTAGGGGTGCAAAATTCCTAAGTCTGGCCCTGCTAATATGAAAGCTAAGCTACAGATAATTAAACCTAAATCCTAGATTAGCTCCAGATCCACATAATAAATTATGAAACCCAATAGGAAACAGAACCCCCAGAAAACAAAAGCGGAGGCCTAAGCATTTAAAAAAAACACGATTGCTTTTAAAACAAGTCAATAAGATGAATTTGAGAACACACTACCTTGATGCTATCATTGCAGGAGCAGGTACTTCCTTAGGACCTAAAGCTTCAGGGTTAGTAGTGTCTACAATAAACACTCTAACGGTAGGATTTTTAGCCCCAGCCTTCAAAGGAAATGTATTACCAAGTTAATCAAATCAAGCTCTGGAGGATTAACTGAGACTGAAAAAAAATTAACTTTTTTTTCTCTTGCAGAAAAGCAATTAATTTTTAAGAACTTAAAGTATATTGAAAGACAGAGAAAATTCTGATCTCACTTAAACTGGTGAAAATCAGCATGCAACTAATCAGCATTACAGCATGCAACAAGAGCAAAACATAATAGTACTATTTAAACTGTAAAATTCAATGCATCTTCAAATTGAAAAAACAGTGTTTGTGGGAAGAGCATTTTAAACTCAGAGGGAAAAGTTTTTCTTTTCCAGGAGATGCCTGCAACTGCAGTTTTCAAACCACTGGCACTCGCTCTGGAACTTAAACTTGATTTCATTGGGAGTAATAAGTGGTTTGAAGACTGCAGCGTATGTGGATGTCAGCTTAAACAGGAATTCATGCGAATGGCATGTATACCCAGAAAATTCATGGTGCCTGAATCGCAAGAGTCTGTTTTGGGAACCATGGATTCCTCACACAGTACCTGATGGTGCCGGTGTCAAGCCTGCATACATTTAAAAAAAAAATATTACTGGGGGTGGTGAGAGCGGTTCCTAATTGTGTTCAGGAGGCTTTGGGTGGTGGTTCCAAATGGTGGCAGGGCAGGGGAATGCAAGAGGGGGCTTGAAATGGCAGGGGCAGAGGAGGACCAGGGCAGGATGGGGCTTCAGGCTGGCCCAGCTCGGGTCTGTGTCCTGGGCACCATGGTGCCATCCCAGACTGCAGACAGTATCTGACTGGGGGCTTCTGCGAGGTGTAGTTCCTAAGAAGCTCCTTGAGCTTGAGGAAATGGAGCTCCTGGATCCTCCAGACAACCACTATCTCTGCAGGCTGCAAGGGCGCCGTGGTCCCCAAGACACAGACCCAGCGGCACATCTTGATGCCCTCAGCTCTCCTGCTGCCGCCACCACCCAAATGCCCCCACCCCACCCCCCGATTCCCGGATATGGCCACGAACTCCTCCCTCTCTCATCCTGTACTCAGGTATTTATTTTTATTTACTACTCGTGAGTAATACTAAAATTTTGGCCGGCCCATCAGGCACCCAACAGTTGCCCAAATGCAGACATTACACACAGGTAGTAAATCCACTGTCTGTTTCAGCTCTGATGGGAATACAGAATTTCAGTCGGGATATTTAAAAAGGGATCCAGAGGTGATCCTGGAAACTACAGACCAGTAAGCTGATGTCTGTGCCAGGCAAAATGGTGGAAACTATCACTAAGAACAGAATCGCTGGGCATGTTGCTAAACATGGCTTAATGGGGAAGAGTCAACATGGATTTAGCAAAGGTAAGTCATGCCTCACCATTCTGTTGGAATTCTTTGAGCGTGTAACTAAGCATGTGGACAAGGGAGACCCAGTAGATATAGTGTACCTGGATTTCCAGAAAGCATCTGATAAGGTCCCACATAAAAGACTCTTGAGAAAATGAAAAAGTCATAGGATAGGAGGTAGTGTCTTACTATGGATCGGTAACTGGTTAAAGGATAGGAAGCAACGAGTAGGACTAAATGGTCAGTTTTCACAATGGAGAGATGTAAAAAGTGTGTGCCTCAGGGATCTGTACTGGGACTGGTGCGGTTTAATGTATTCATTAATGATCTGGAAAAGGGTGTTAAGAGTGAGGTGATCACATCTGCAGTTATTCAAGGTATTAAAACATGAGCAGACTGTGAAGAACTGCAACAGGATCTTACGAGACTGGGTGCCTGGGCATCTAAATGGCAGATGAGGTTTAATGTGGACAAGTGCAAAGGGTGATGCACATAGGGAAAAATAATCCCAACTCTGAGTACACAATGCTGGGTACTAACTTAGGAGTTACCACTCAGGAAAAGGATCTGGGAGTGATCGTGGACAATACACTGAAATCCTCAGTCCAATGTGCAGCAGCATTCAAAAAAGCAAACAGAATTTTAGAAGTTATCTGTAAAGGGATAGAGAATAAAACTGAAGACGTCATAATGCCTCTATACAAATCAATGGTGCGACCGCACTTGGAATATTGTGTGCAGTTCTGGTCGCCCCACCTCAAAAAAAACATAGCTGAAATAGAAGAGGTACAGAGAAGGGCAACAAGAATGATAAAGGGTATGGAACGGCTTTCGTACAAAGAGAGGCTTGACAAGCTGGGTCTCTTCAGCTTAGAGAAGAGAAGACTGAGATGGGATATGATAGAGGTTTATAAAATCTTGAGTGGTGTGGAATGAGCAGATAAGGAATGGTTATTTTACCCTCTCAAATAGTACTAGAACTAGGGGGCACTCCATGAAACTAGCTGCCAGCAGATTTAAAACAAATAAAAGAAGTACTTTTTCACTCAACACTTAATTAACTTATGGAATTTGTTGCCAGAGGACGTTTTCAAGGCCAGTAGTATAGCTGGGGTTAAAATGGCCTGGATAAGTTCTTGGCGAATAGGTCCATTAATGGCTATTAACCAAGTAGCTTATGGGATGAACTTCTTACTGTCAGGAGCTGGGAGTGAACAACGAGGAATGGATTGCCCATTGTGACCATTGGTTCTTCTCCCGTGCGATTGAGATTGACCACTGTCAGAGGACAGGATGCTGGGCTTGATGGACCATTGGTCTGACTCAGTATGGCACTACTTATGTTTTTATGATCACAGGTGAAGACTGGGAATGCAAACTGGAGAAAAAAATCCCTATAAACTTTCCTCTCAAACAAGAGAGCCAATGGATTTTAGATCTGGCCTGTAGAGGATTTAAACAAACATTGGGCTTCGCATTCTTATGCTTTTCAGTGGAACATAAGCATTAATGTGATTTTTCCCCAGTACAGCCCATTACAGTTAAGACAATGTGAAGCATTATGAAAGATACATCATGTTGAAAATCAAGCTGGAGAGCACTTATGCATATGCTTAACTTTATGCACATGAATAGTTCTCTTGACTTCTATGGAACGCTTTACATACATATAGTTTATACACATCGTATCTGCAGAGGTAGGGTCCAAATTTATTTTCCCAAATTAATCTTCAGTTGGAACAGAACAAGCCACCACTACCCAGCGGTGGAAAATATTTCTAGGCACCTTGGATTTCTCTTAATTTTAAAATGAAAAATACTCATTCCAAAACCAAGCAGAATTTAAGGGCTGTGGCTAAAAATGGGCAACGTACCTTTGTGTATGGAATAGTTATTTTTCTAGGATACTGATCCTCACCGTAATATGAATATTCAATAACTGGTATGCCAGTATCATTAAATTCAATATAGGCTAGAAACCTTCTATTTGGAGACCACCACAAGGCATATTTTACAGCAAGCATTTCCTCTAAAAAAACACAAAAAAACATTTTCATTAGCTATCATTTATGCACTGCCTTGAACACCCATCTGTTTTTATGTAGCTCTATCAGTGTACACAGCACTCCAGTGGAATAAGGAACAGGGACTCTTAACAGAAGATCGGTGCTAAGTAACAGAGCTCTGGCTTTGTAACAAGGGGTGAAAACATACGTGCATCTGCTGCTGCGTGGCCAAGGGAGGGATGGCTGCCTCTGTCACCCCCAGCTGGGTCAGGGCAGGGGATGGGACCAAATTTTCCCCCAGCCTGACCCGGCTGGGGAGGGGGGCAGGAGAGCCACATGCGGCTGGTTGGCTCTGCCCCTGCACCGTGGCTGGCGTCCTGTCCCCCGCCATGATGGGCAGCTAGGGTTGCCAATAACAGGCAGACATGGCTAGTTGCCACGCTGGACCGGGCGGGCACGAAAACAGATGCACCCATCCGGTTCACCCTGCTCTGGACTGCCTGGGTGGCTCAGGGTGACTGTGGGCCCAGCCGCCAACCCCACCAGAGTTTCAACTGGGCCCACATCTGGCAAGCCCGGAACAGATACGCGTGGTTTGGTGCTGGCCCAGGTGGGCCAGAGTGAGTGAACCAGACCAGCATCATGTGTGTTAACACCTACTATAACAATAGAACATGCTAATAATCCAATATAGCAGGGATGGGGAATCGTTTTCCTTCCAGGGGCCACTTTGAAAATGAGTACAAGCTCCAAGGGCCATGCAGAAGTTTGTGGTGAGAGTCCTTAAGGCACGTGCTCAGAAAGAGGAGGGTCCAAATCATAGATTTGTGCCAAGAATCAGTGCCCTGTCCTTGTGTGCGTGATCTCATCTCTGCTCTCTTCCCTTGACTTCAGTCTTTCAGTGCTTGGGGGTAGAAACTGGATCTGGGGGCCAGATCCAGGAATTGGAAAGGGAGTCACATAAAAACTAACCATGGGTGACATCTGGCTGCTGGGCCTGAGGTTCCCCACCCCTGTACTACAGAATGGGCTATGCCCATTCACGTCCCCTCAGTCAATGAGGGTATTAGAAGCGGACTGCCCAAGAAGGGAAACACAGTGCATGGTGACCTAGGAGGTTTCCCCAAGTTTAAAGAGCAATGCGATGGCTGTCATGGAGTCTAAAAGGGGCAAGCAAGTCCAAAGGCATAGTCAGGAAAGAGGGGGGCAGGGAAGTCTAGGCCTTGGAAATCAGGAGAAAACTGATTGGCAAATATCCTCCATTCATTCAAAACACCGTGTGGCTTAAAAATAAACTATGAACAGGATGTTCATAGTTTAGGAGATAAGATAAGGAACCCCTGTTCTTTATCATAAAATAAGACAGAGAACAGTAAATGAGAACATGACTAAATTTAAAAAGCAGTCTTTTTTGGGGCACTTTCACAGATGCTACCGCTTGTAGCAATGTCACGGAGTAGCAAACATCAGAAGTCCTGTAGTAACACATGCACAAGGACACAGCTTTCCCACTGGACCGCTGACCTGCAGCAGCAGGAGCATCTTTCTGATCCACTCACAACTCAGGTCTACTCACAGTAGCTCTGGCTGGGAAGAGACCAGGGCTGGGCTAACCAGACTTCACAGATCAGCTGTTTGATGGCAAGAGTGTTTGACAGGGAAAAAACTGGGACCGTTCATATGCAACATTAACTCTGTGGGATCCATAAACATGAATAATCACTCCAGTGATTTTTTCAAGGCACACTTGCATGTGTTTTGGCACATAGCCAGACCTATGTTCGTGCAAACACACAAACCTGAGGGCTTGGGACCATAGGTATGTGGCCAAAGTAATACCTAAAAGTAACCCGTAGTGTTTGGGAAATCTATCTATCTTGGTTTATCTAATTGGGTACCAACACTGGCCAGAAGAAGGCAGAAACCAAGGACGGAGCTCAGTGGCATAGCAAGGCTGTGGTGGGCCTGGTCTCACATTCCAATTATGGGGAAAGGCAAGGAGGCAGAGTCTTGAAGGAAGTTTTAAGAAGGGGTGGGGTCAGCATGCCACCCCTACCACTTCAGAAACATATTTCTTGGCAGAGCCCATTGCAATCGACCTGAGCGCCAGTAGGAAATTTTCTGGGGTGTGGGGGGGGGGATGGCGGGGGGACAGTGTGCTGGCCCCACTGTCGCTTCCTCTGAAAATCTTTTAGTGACACTCAGGGCGTTTATAGACGAGACCAAAAAGGCGGCTGATCAAAGGCGGCTGATCCTTTGATCAGTCGTCTTTCTTGGCGGTCGTCTACTTGCTGGGGCTGCTTTTTAATCCGCGTCGGAGGGGGCAGGCGAGCCTGCCCCCTTCGACGCGGATTCCCGAAGTGCCGGCTTTATGCCGCACTTCCTGGTTCCGCGGGCGAGTGTGCATGCGCAGAAGGGCGTGCATGCGCACTCGCACTCTGCGCCGTGTCTGAACTGCAGAGACTGCGCGGGGGGGAAAGCCAGCGTTTGGTGATCCCGCTTGTAAGCGGGATCGTCTATAAACGCCCTCAGGTACCTTGCAAATGTCCACCCCTCAGTCTAGGGCCTACACACAGTTTACCTGGGGGCACACAGTCAGTGGGTGTCTTTAGACATAACGTCAACGAGTGTCTGAATGTGTGTTTAGACCTTGATATGAACACCGGTTTGGCCCTGTGTTCACCATGTAGTGCTACTTAGACACACAGCCCATCTTGGGGCAAATTGGTGTTTTGCTCACCACCCAGTCTCAACACGCAAGTGCTGCCACCTTGTTCCGTGTTGTACCTGCTAACATGCCACACGATATCCTTTGACGTAAAGTTAGTCATGTGTTCACCGAAACATGCAAATTGTCCTTGTGATGCAGTGGTGTTCACATTGTGTGTTCAACGGGTGACCAAATTGGTGTTGGGATTGTTATGGTGCTTACACACAATGGCCAAACACATGCTTAGGGATTTTGACACCCAATCTGGGGGGGGGGGGAGGAACTGTTGACTAGAGAGTGAAACACTTTGTTGCTTATTGCCACTCAAGCAAGCTACTGTATCTTTTCATTCTTCCAGCACTGCCTAGTTTGTTGTATGGGTAATAGTAGGAAAACTCTGGAGGGTGGAAAAGTTTTGACAGTTTTACAACAATGGGTGTTTTTAGATGAGATGCCACCCCTCATGGCCAGCCAGGAGCCACTCATCCGAATGCCTGTCTGAAGGTGGAGCAGGGGGGTGCGCCCTCCCGCGAGCCATGCAGCACTACTTATGACTATTCAAGGAGCACTGCCAAAAAATCTGGAGCGTTCCATGCGGGGCAAGACAAAAAGGTCCGTGGCAACACGTGCCCATGCAGCCCCTCCCCGTATGAGCGGCAGCAGCCAGCCACGCCAGCGGACTGGTCCGCCACTGACAGGCACTGCAAATCACGAGACACTGCAAGTCACAAGAACTGGCTGCGAGGGTTGGGGAGACCAGGTTCCCCCGCACTCATGCCTGTAACGTGTCAATTGCAAAGGCCAGCCTGGCGCACCTCCTCTTCCCCCATGGTCCGTGGCAGGGGAGTTCGTGGCAGTTAGCCATGCTGGGAGCTGCCCATTAGAATCCCTCCCCCCCACACTCCACCTGTGTGGGTGGTCTGTGGCAGTGCCACTCAGTGGCCACGGATCCCCCCACAAGCCGTGCTCATTTAGAAACATCCAATTATGCTGTTCTGCATTTTTTAGCTCTATCTGGGGTAATAATGTGGGCTAATTTATGCCCCCCCCGCTCCTGGTAAAAGTTCTCACACACAAACATTTTATGTTGCTTCTCCAATATGATAATACAGAGCAGAGAGTAATTTATCCCCAGATAGGAACAGGCAGATGCAATTACTTTAGCCCCCATGTAAACTATGTAGGGACAGGCTTAACCAGGAGTTGCTGAACCTCCAGTGAGGACATGCCATGGAAGATACTGCTAGACCACAAAGGGTGACCCCTGCCAGGTTGAAGATTGCCCTGAAGGCTCAATGCTAGATTCTATCTAGGAGAAGCTATCTTTGGTGAAGTGGAAGGAACAACTTAAATATGAGTGGGGTATTTTAAACCAGGGGGAGGTGAGCATGAAGTCCCAAGTCTCCAGTGGGCAGGCCTGGATACTTGCACTCAAAGTTTAAGAAAGCTAAACAGCAATAAGGGGGCTAACAAACATGATGCTGGAACTACTGGTCTGCTTGGGCCTGCCTGAGCCAGCATCATTCCCCACACATTTGATCCAGGCTCGCCAGATCTGGGCCCAGTTCAAAGTAGCAGCCGGGCTGGAAACGTGGATCTGGAACAAAGCGGGCCCACAGTCTGGCCCCGTGAGCCGTCCAACTGGGCCTGAGCTGGGAAAACCGGGCAGGCATGTCTGTTTGCACATCTGACAGGTCCAGGATTGGGGGTTGCTATGGCAGCTAGCTATGGGTGCCTGTCATGGTGGGGGCCACGGTACGGGGGGGGGGCGGGGAGCTGGCTGGCTGCATGGCACTCCCTGCCCTCCTCCCTCACCGGGGCAGACTGCGGGGATGTCTGTTGCCACTGCTGGAGCTCCCCCGGCTGGGGGTAGCCGTCCCCACCCCCAGCCAGGATGATGGCAGGGTCATCACATATGCAAGTACCCTAAATGAAAGGAATATTGATAAAGAACTAAATTCAGCTCAGTGTTTAGGAAGCTTCTTTTAATGGAGGGCCCCTGAGGCAGAAAGCACAATGTGTCATGAGAGGAAATAAAAACTGACCCAACACACTCCTCAACTATAGTAACCTCTGAATTCTAAAGAAAGAAGTTAGCTGCTGGGAGAATCTTAACTTGGCAGAAGGTAATTTCCTGAATTGAATCCTTGCCCAGACCTTGAGACTAATCTTTACTCTGATGAAATGTGCAACAATATCTTCAATGATCAAAAGTCCTTGGATTTTACATCTCATCTGAAAGACGGCACCTCCAGTACCCCTGGGACGTTCATTATCAGAGAAGTCATAAATAACATGTAGATATCAAGGCAAGAGTAAACAAGTGCACTGCTGACTCAGAAAGACTGTCAAATGCCAAGTTACCCACCCCATCTCCTGGAACACTCAGATGATGTCTGACGTTGAAATTGTTGCATCTTAGTACTGACCAAGCCTTCCTTTGCTTGACATTCATTCTAACACAGTTTCCAAAATGAGATTACCTTCATAGACCCAGTCAGGAATTCCATTAAATATTTCATTCTCTTTTCCATTAGTAGTTATTTTAATGGGGTGGTCCCTTGGCTCTCGTTTCAAATAAATATTATTCTGATACACATATGCCTAAAAGGTGACAAATATATTTGTTAGGAATATGTACAATGGTAGAAAAAGGCAAAATAAGATCTTGCCCATACACTCTTGTAGACACAAGAGTAGATTCCATAGCTGCTAAAGGATCATTCTGATCATCTAGTCTGGCCCCCTGTGGAACAGAGGTCATAGAATTTTGTTGAACAGTTCCCGCATCAAGCCCATAACTTCGAGATGGGTTAAACCATATGTGGTCCAATGCATGCTCATTGACATCATGCCGGCTCGTTGCAGGCAGCTTCAGTCTTCACTGGTCCCTGCAGATGATGACGACAGTGTCGGCACTGGCAGGGCCTAAGGGCATTTTCACACAAGTCACTCTCCACCCACTATACATGTTGCAGGGCTGCAGTGTTGCCCTGTAACATGTATAGTGGGTGGGTTGTGGGGTGGAGAGTGTCTTGTGTGAAAATGTCCTAAAGCCCACTTTTCTAAAACAAAGCCTGTTCCCTGGAGACCACTATTGTGGGCTTCACAGACCACACCATTAGAAACCACTGGTCTCTGTTTTTTTTAACTAGTCTTATTCTTTTCTTCTCCTTACCTTACCCCCTCCACCTTTTGAGGTATTTCCTTTTCAACTGGCTATTTGTTACGTAGCTTAAGCTTTTCTTTATAATGAGTGCTTAGGGTCAAAATTTATATTTTTATGCTCAGTCTTTGGAAGCCCATTGAGGCAAAAACTACCTTAAATAATTAAATACCATACATAAATACATTTCTGGGTGGTGCATGGGGGCTTGTGGGAAGTTTTATTGTTGACAGTGACCTGGAATTCTAAAAAGTTTAGAACCACTGAGTTACACAATACCTTTTATGGGCTCTGAGAAGAAAAATCTAACCCTAAGTATTAGTTATTATAAGTGATTCCCAAGAGATTCTAAGATGCAACACAGCACTCTGGGTGAACAGGTTCTCTTGCCTGCAGAAAGCACAGCTTGGCCTGAGTCTGAGGGACTCAGTCCAGGAAGTCTACTGAACAGAGCCTGGTGGAACCAGTTGGGTCCTGCCAGGTTGGTTCCATCTGCAGAGCTCTAGTTAAAGCACTTGCGTTACCACAAAATATAGCTGCTCCAACATAGGCTGCCACAATCATACAAGCCACTCACTGTGGAGAAGGAACATGGAGTACAAGACCCTGTCACACGACCCCGAACAAATGGGAAAAGGCTGTGCTCCGCTTTTCTCCCCTGATGTGACCACATTGTGTGAAACAGTGGGTAAAAACAGATGGGCCTGCTGTGGCTCACATGGGCTGGTTACTTGCCCGTTCATCTGTTCTCCCACCTCCAGATATTGTGTCAGGACTGCCCCGAGACGGGTAGGCAGCTGGTCTGGGATGTGTCCTCCAGAAGTTCCTAGGGTGACCATTTCAGGCCAAAGGCCGCCAACGTGGGCCTGCGCATCTGTTTGGCCCCACCTATTCCCAGCATAGGGGCCACCATGGCCGTGCACCATGGCTGGTTGCCATGGCTGCCCATCATGGCAGGGCACTGGAAGCGGGGCCAGCCGCCCAAATAGTTGTTGCGGTCCCTTGCCCCAGGATGTGGAAGCGGGGGTTCTCCAGCTGCTGGGGGTCACAGGCACATCTGTGTTGCCCACATTCCCGGGGGGTATGAGCCGGGACACCACCTCATCAGTGCCATCTTTGTTTTCACCCAGTGTGGCCAGAAACACGTTGACCAGTTAGCAATGGAGTATCAACAGTCCAAAGTGTGCATGTGTGTGTATGTTTGTATGCACACGGAAGGGAAGGCAGGGAGGACAGACCCACCCCCTTAACCCTGCAAAGTCTTTTGATATGTCATGTAAAATGTGTGTGGGGTCACATGGAAAGCATTCAAGCTGAATTTAGGATGCAGAGAACAGTTTCCTTCTTAATTGTATCTCCCCATGACTGTAGGGGAGGGCTCCCTCCTGAATTTAATCCCCTGTACTGCACACCCAGGGGCTGATGCGATTCCTGTGCCTCCCTCCCACCATTTTTACACCCCTGGTGTGAGTGGAGCGGTTATCTTTATTGCTTACTTAGGTTCTTAAGCACAATTGATAACCACAGTCAAAAGGCCTGTGAAAATAGGGCCAGAGCAAACACCCAAGGCAAATAAACCTCATCTAGTCCATCAGAAAGTACCATTATTCTCACACTCCATTAGCTTTACTGACCAATTTGTGTCCAACGGGCGACCAGGAGATATGCTGAATTTTATGGGGAAGCTCACTTTCTGTTACAAAACCACTAAAAGAGAAGAAAAGAAGGTAAAATGAGGTATCCCTTGTAGAGCAAATGGATTGTGGTACTGTTTATACCAAGTATATATAAAAGCCATTCTACGTAATAACCATAAAGGGCTGGATTTGCAGATGCATGCAGAAATCACCTCATATGTTTGGGCAAGCTAAGATGAGGGCTTACTTGGAAGAAAGTTGAAAAGAGAAAAGGCTGGGAAGGAAAGTGATGCCAAGTGTTACAAAGGGAGATCTGTGAGGCATGTTGGGGAAGAGTTGGTTGTGGAGAACACTGAAAATGTAAACGGCACTGGAGAGTCTCTGAGAAAATCTGTATATGGATGAAGGAGGAAGTTGGCCTGAAAAATGAAGGCCAAAAAGCTATCTGGTGTTAGGCTGGAGAGAGCCAAAGCAATCAGGATGGGAAAGGAAAATTGAATATGGAGAGTGAATGTAAGAGGGACTGGAGAACCTCAAACAGTCAGAGAAAACAGGATCTGAAAGTCCTAGGAACAGGAGGTAAAAAAAAACCAGAGATTTTTTTTTTGCTCAATTTACTTCAAGGAAATTTCAGAATCTTGCACACAGTCACTCAAGCAAACAGAAACCAACTTGGGAACAGCAAGAACGTGGCTCAGGACTAACAATGGAAATGGTAGTAAAATCACACAATTAGAACAGAGTAGTCAAAAATATTTTGGCTATTTGATCAAATAGTTACCAATCCTTACCCATATACAAGATCGTAAATGTAATAAGATGCTGTGTATGAGTATCTCCAAAGCTGCAAAAATCAAAGAAGCAAGAAGAAAATGATGATGATGTTGATGATCTCTGAAACCCATTGCTTCCTAGTGTTGCTGCTGGGTAGTGGGTTTAGCACCCACTGGCACAGGCAAAGACCACACACTCCCTCTTAACGTGCAAACAAATTATCTAGTAGTTTAATTTAAGAAAGTCATGAGGATGTCCAACTTGTCACCCTCCCACCTAAATGCTTCTTGACTCATGGCAAGTAATATGTTCCCACAGTCTATAAAATACTAGATGTAAAAGAAACTTATCTCAGTTAAGCTATAAAGAGAAACAATTACCTTTGAGTAATTGCTTTCCAGCACTATAAAATTATGATCAGCTGACAACGCGTAATTTGAAGCATCCACTTTTTTCTGAAAGATTAAGAAGTTGATTAGAGTCCAACATACGTACACACTGATGATTGGAATGATCGCAAGTGTGTTCATTTTCATCTACACAGAAGCTGTACAAGTTATTTTTTTCTTTAAAAAAAATAAATAGAAGCAATACATACAAACGTGGTATTAGTCAAGAGGGTAACTGACCAATCGGCTTCAACATCATAGAGAATAACATTGCTTTCTGCAGACTGATGAAGATATTCTTTTCCTTAATACAAAATAAAGGGAGGGAAAGGTATCTTTAAACAAAAGAGTATTGTGTAAGAGAAGAAAGCGTTTAACAGAATGTACTAAACCACAACAGCTGAACATTGCAATAAAAAGATTTGCCTTATCATGTAATTCTGCAATGGCACAAAACTTACACAATAGAGTGATCATTGGACACTCAGATATGTGCAGAGATTACACAATATAACAATAATATGGTATGCATTTTTATAGCTGCTGGGCCAATTTCTGTTCTCCATTAAGCTTGCTCAACTCTACTTATGTCATGCAATCAGTTTCCAAAGTATCTGAAACTCATACTGGGTGGAAACAGATGTGACATTAGCCCGCAACAGCCTGCCTTAGCCTGGGACTCACCCTGCACATCTTGTCTGCCACCACCAGATGTTTGCCCACTACCACCCCAGGGCGGGCTGCCCAGCCACTACGGGATGTGTTGGGCAGCGGTGGTCAGAGATGCAGCCTGAGCTAAGGCCCGGCCACCTGGACTACAGGTCCCCCTCCTGTCTCCATTTGTTGAGTGGAGCAGGCCCAGAGGACTGCATTCACCCTGGCTCTGCCAAACAGCTGATTGGGGAGGGGGGCTGGAGAAGCACGTGCACCCCAGCCCCACCAAACAGCCGAGCTCATCCAGGCCCCCTGATCAGCTGTTCAGCGGGATTGGGTGAGAACACTCCTCTAGGCCCCCTCCACCAGCTGTTTGGTTCATGCAGCCAGCCTGCCACACAGCTGATGGGGTGCTCCTGAATGCTTCCCTGTCAGCTGTTTGGTGTGCTCGCCTGGCCTGTCCAACAGCTGATGGGGGTGCTCCCTGGGGCCCCCATCAGCTGTTTGCTGTGTGTTCCCAGCCCACCAAACACTGATCGGGGGTGCACACCAAACAGCTGATGGGCGCACGCTCATTACTGGGATGAACATGGTACATGGTAAATTGGGAAAAGGTAAATGGTAAAATGCGGTAAACAGTAATGGTAAACAGCATTTTGAGAAAAATTTCTCAACAGAGAAATGTCAACAATTAGCATTTTTCTCAATTAGCGTTTCTTGCTTAAAATGAGTCGAGAGCTGTGATTCTTGATGATAACCGAGAAAAACTCAAGACTAGGAGTTTCAGCCCTAGTATTTATTGTTCCCTGTTAGCTGTGAATTTGGGACAAAATTCTCTTCTTTCTTTCAGTGCTTGGGAACAGAAACTGCAGGTCAGATCCAGGAGTCAGAAAGGGACCAAATAAAAAATTCCATGGGCCAAATCTGCTTCATAACTGAGCCACAGGTTCCTCCTTTATATGCTCAGAGAGGGGGTGGAGAAGAGAGAGAATTTGTTCCCATATTTGGAACCTGCCTCCTCCTATTTGTCCAGATGACATTTGTGATATTCTGTGGTTGACGTTTGCTCCATGGTGTGACACTGGGTGAAAACAGACGTGATGGCAGAAAGGTGCCTCCCCAGGCTGCCCCAGGTCGAACCACTGCAGCCGCTACTCCTTGGGTTGGTGCAGAGGGCTGGTCACACAAGCAGCCCTCTCCCCAATAGCAGAGGTTTTACAAGTCCGGGTCTCAAGACGTGTGCGAGTCACCTGACTTCACTGTTTACAATGGTGCTCAGGCAACATCCAGTGGGTGGGTGTGAGCATCTAAAGCCCCCACCACGCAAGTTTGCCGAAACCAGACTTTGAAGTCCAGGAGAAAAAGTGGTGCAGTTTAAAACGCCGTTCATTTCTTTCATAACTATAAATCAGAAGGCATTACCTCTATGCCAATGTTTTCAGAGAGTTTTCTTGAAAGTCTACAAGCAGTCTGAAATATTCTTGGTGGTTTAAATTTATTTTTTTAATGGAATCAGCTTTGGATTTTACATCCCTTGTGTAATACTGTAGGTGAAACCTTCCACCATTAAATTCAATGGAAGCTCAGCCACTGACAATGGATGGAGGATTGCACTATGCATGACATTAACGTCTCCTAGAAATTTTGTGGTGATCTCAGTTGACTATAGGGCGACATGTGTAACTTTACTTTCTGGGAGTATATGAGTTTTAAGATATGGCAGACGAAAAACTCCACAGATCAGTGGACAAAACCAATTGTGATTGATAAATAGACCAGCCTACCAGAGGAAGAGAGGAAAAAGGAAAGGGGTGAAAGACCTTAAACTGAAGAATTCACACTTGAACTGAAAACTAAGTTTTTAGGCAGAAAAAAATGGCTCCTATTATTTCACCAACTGTATGCAGGAATCTGGCAAACAGCTTTCAAACCGAACGACTTTTTAAATTAACGTTTGGTACTAACACAAATACCCTCTTGTAAAATTAAAAATCTTGTTGGAATTATCTTCTCAAGATTCAGGCTCATTCAAACAAGTTGTCAGTATAAGCCGACTTGGGAATTTTTAGATCAATATTTATGCTCTAATCTGTTGTAGGGAGGTGCCAAATATATTGTCTTTAACTCTGGATATACTGCTATTTATAAGTTGCACAGGACACCAGCAAGAGAACAGTTTTGCTGTTGGCGGTTTAGGAAATGTTTTTTTCAGTCACAGATTCCTGAAGTAGTTTGCACTGGATCCAGTTCTTGATGACTACTAATTATTGTTAACAGTCTTCAACTCTTGCTTTGTACTTAGTTATTTAAACTACAGTATGTACTTAACTTCATAATATTTACTTTGAGGAACTCCCCTGGAGACCAATCTTTCACTGCTATGCAAAGACCAAGGAAATAGGCTTTCCACAAGGGGTCTTTGCAGGTGACTCATCCCAGTTCAAAGGGAGGGCAACAGCACTATATAGCATGAGGAAGAATGACTGAGTAAAGCAATTAAAAGAATAAGCTCGGCAAAAATCAAAAGTGAAAATCAAAAGGATTCATAGGACATGAGTGACATTTTCTGTGCATCTAAAGAAATGAGTCTAATTAAACAGGAGCGCCCATATAAATCGATACATGTTTTTAAAAACAAAACAGGCTAAAGAGTCTCATTGCTGCCACATATTCACAAACATGAGGCTTCCAGAGTCACTCCCATAAGCGGAATGAGATTTGGATGTGATCCTGCACGCGCCATTAATTTAGCAGTCAGCAACAGCCATTGTGGAGTCATATTTCCAGGACAGGAAAATCAGTCAGAAGTTACATTTTTAAAAGCCATACACATCTATAAAATATGCCTTCTCTTACCTGAAACCCAGTATGGAGAGAAGGTTTTGTACTGAAATTCTCCATTCAAATAATCTTCTAACGTCAGAGACCTAGGACTGTCTTCTGAGTTTTGGACTTTAGAAATGAGAGAGAGATTAGTTTTATTAAGAAAGAACCGCAGAAACAGCAATTGAACAACATTGCTAGCAGAGCTTTTCATCTTTCTTCTTTGTGAATTTAGTACTGGGGAGAAATCAGGAGACCATAATCCTCCATTTATTAACAGCACAAATAGTGGCAGCAAACCCCCCAACCCTGTTTCCTACTCTTTGCCTGATGGAGCAGTTTCTAAGGATTCAAGGCTAGAAACCAAACCAAGGTCAACTCATTTCACAGGCTTCAGGATCTGTGTGAGAAGTTAAAGGAATCCCTTCAATCCCTATTTTCTAGGAGTCACTCACCAGAGTGTAACAAGGAGTGTCTTTAGACATAATGTCAACGGGTGTCTGAATGTGTGTTTTAACCTTGATATGAACAACACCGGTTTGGCCCTGTGTCCACCACACGGCGCTGCTTAGACACACAGCCCATCTTGGGGAAAATCGGTGTTTTGCTCACCCCCTAATCTTAGCACGTCATTGTGATGCAATGGTATTGCAAATTGTTGTTGTGATGCAATGATATTATTCACATCATGTGTTCACTGGGTGGCCAGATTGGTGTTGGGGTTGTTATGGTGCCCACACACAAACAACGGCCAAACATGTGCCTAGGGGTTTTGACACCCGATCTTTGTTATGTCTAAAGACACCCAAGGATTCCGTGTCAGAGGACACCCTGTCCCTGACTGTCGTGACCCTGTATATAGGGAACTAAAGAAGACCAAGACAGTAGTATCTTTCAGTCATACCAGCCACAGCTGGATTCTAGTCAGCATTGTAGAGGTGAAAGGCTCCATATCCTAGCTACGTGACCCATCCAGTCCACCTCTTTTCAAGCTTTTCTATGTTCCTCTCACTGGACAGATATAAAAAGAGTTGGAATCTGCGTGTGTGAAAGACAAGGGGTATGAAGAGATATGAGTCTAATGGGGATTTTTCCTAAGTTTCAGATGTCAGTGTCAGTCATCAATACATTAGTCAAAAGTTAAAGTAAAAATAACCACATGTTTAGGATTTATAGTTTTCATGAAAATGTACTTCAAAGTTGTCTGGAAACTGCACTCCTGGAGAGAGCCAACTTCAGCCTGGACTGAACAATTGCAGCCTGTCCCCACACATTTAAGATTAAAGAGCTCTCTGCCAGGGGTGAGCCAGCAAGTGAAATCCACCCACCACCTTCCTCTCTCCGCAGTCCAGAGGCAACCCCTCTGCTCTGATCACATCCTGCTGCCCCCTCCCCACCCCAGGGGGAATCTCTCTGTTACAAGGGAGAGAAGCAAAACCCCAAACACACACAGGTCAGACTACACACTTTCCATGAACTCTCCTTTCACTCAAATCCAGCAATCCCTCCCGTTTTCTCTCCACACCAATCCACCCCTTCCTACACATTCCTAGGAGTGTGTGAAGGGGAAGAGAGTCCCTCCTTACTCTCTCGCACCAACTTCCACCCTGCAACTGTGTCACCTTAAAGGCCTGCAGTCTCTTGTGTCAAGATTTTGTGGCCCGTAAAGTGACACAGTTAACTTAGCAGTGAGCTGGCTGGAGGAACACACTAATGATGTCATCAGCCAATCAGCCACCAGGGGGTTGTTTTCAGGTTCTCTAGTTTCGAGCCAAACTTTAAAGTACATTTTCATGAAAACTAGAACAGCTACAACAGCAATTCCTGTTGTGTTAGCTATTGAATCATTAATTTATTAAATGATGAGACTGACACTGAAATCTGAGATTTAGGAAAAAATCCATATTTAACTATTCTCTTTCCACAAATTAGTTGGACTGTAGGATGCTACCCAGTTTTTAATTCATAGGCTGGTCTGTCTGCATCCTGCATAACCCCTGTGATCTCTAGTTACAGTAGTGACTATCACATCACTCTTCTCCCAGATGAGTCATGTATTTGGAAAGGGGAGTTGGAAAATGCTTAAAGGAATGGTCATCATTATTTTCCCTTATAAGTTTCCAGAGAAGTGCAACATTTCCAGCTTGAGAAAATCCTAACAACCAGAGGCCTTGGAAAACAGATGCACTAATTGGGTAAATACAATTGTCAGCTCACTGGACAAGGACAATAATGGACATCATGGATGCCTGAGCTCCAGTTGGAGAAGAGGGTGGTTGGGAGAATTGAGCATGAGTGAAACAGAGAGAAGTGAGCTGCCTCTAGGGTAGGAAAAGAAAAAGAGCTGTGCTAAGCATTAAAATTCAGTTACCAATCAGATTGTAGGGGAAGAGGCCCAAGTAATACCAGCTGCATAAACAGTGTCTTGGGGGGAAAGGGTTGGAAGGGAGAGGAAATAAAACCAAACCTCAGCTTCACCTTTACCCAGGGCGTTTATAGACGAGACAAGAAAGGAGGCTGATCCTTTGATCAGCCGCCTTTCTTTGCGCTCGTCTAAAGCTTGAGGCAGGATCTTACCCCGCGTCTAACCAGGCAGGCGATCCTGCCCCCTCAGACGCGGATCCCCGAAGTGCCGGCTTCACGCCGCACTTCCGGGTTCCCTGGGCGCGCGCGCATGCGCAGAAGGGCGCACATGCGCACAAAGACTATGCGCCGTGTCTGGACATCAGACACGGCATACAGAGGAAGGCGTGGGGAGGGAATGCCGGCATTTAACGATCCCGCTTGTAAGTGGGATCATCTATAAATGCCCCCAGAGTCCGGGGGAACTGCCTACCCTGGATGCACTTTTCTTGCAAAAACTCAACGTTGGTGGCTCTATCACTTTGTCCTTTTAGAACATTGTCACTGGCAGTCTGGTGCATGATACCACCAAAGGAAAATGAGTTACCATTAACCGTTTCTTTCCTGTGAGCAAAAAAGTACCAGGGATACAAAATTACCCCAGAAAATAATTGGATTTCCCCACTGGAGTAACTTTGTACCCTGGCCCATGTTAAGGCACAAAGTTACTCCAGTGAAATTTCATTAGTTTAGCCCTGCTTTCATTTCCTCACCCCAAGTAAGTCTTTAACCCTGTTCTTTGCCACACCTTAGTTTCATTTCTTTCCGCTAGTGAAGTACTCTAAATGCCTACCCCAGGTGCACTTTCCTTGCAAAAACTCAAATGTTAGTGGGTCTGTCACTTTGCCCTTTTAGGACATTGACTCTGGCAGTCTGGTGCATTATACCCCCAAAGGAAAATGAGTTAACATTAACTGTTCCCCAGAAAACAATTGTATTTTCCATTTGGGTAACTTTGCACCCCGGCTCATGTTAAGTATTTGGGTATAAAGTTACCGCAGCTAAGTTTAATTAATTTAGCATTGCTAATTTTCATTTCCTCACCACCCCAGCTAAGTTGCAGACCCAGTAGCAAATCCAAGCATGGAGAAACCCTTCAAAGTAAGTATCTATCTCAACCCACACTCCCTGCTCTCAGCAGGCCTCAGGGTGGGAAGTAGGGTGAAGGATGTTATAGTGGAAGCTTAGTGGTACGGTCCAGGGAGGAGCCACAGGAAGGGGCAGAGCTGTGTGGGGAGTTCAGGCTGGGACTGGCAGTTGGAGTGAGGCGGGCAGCAAGGAAGCAGCACCTACGAGTGCTAGCATGCAGAGCAGGCCCAATAAAGATCCTGTTTGAGTTTACTCTACCTGACTCGCCTCAGCTCACTGTTACATGGTGGCAGCGGTTCACTGAACAGCTGCAGAGAGAACTCGGGTAGCAGAGCTGGGATGACGCAGTCTCTAAGGCCTCCAGCCACCTTCAGCAGCAAGACCCTCACAGAGGCATAGATACTAGGGGTGGGACTACCGGATCATCCGGTATCTGATACTTCCCGGTATTTGGTGTACCGACAGTATCGGATTAAACCCGGTAATCTGAGTAATTTACCGGATTCCCCCCATACCAGATTTTTTACATTGCGGCCATTCAAATTAATGGCCGCAATGTACAAAAAACCCCAAACACTTTCCCTCCCCGAGTCCAGGCTGCGTGGGTGGAAGGGGGGACACCCCCCACCCACCCTGCCCAGCCTGGATTTAAACAACAACAAAAATTTCCCCTAAGTTCCTAGTGCGGGCTCCAGGCTGCCGCCGGTGACCCAGAACCAGTAGCACCAGCAGCAGGTAAGTGTACCGGTACTGTACTGATCCCTGGGGTGGGGGGTGGTTTAACACCCCACCCCAGGGATCACCCTACCTCCCAACTCAGGGATTAATGCCATTGCCTACCTTGAGTTCCGGGCGGCGGCGGTCCGGAGGCTTCAGCACTGGCTGTGGCTGCCGGCTTCAGCATGCTACTAGGCCTTCCGGGGAACTTCCGGAAGTTCCCCAGAAGGCCTAGCAGCGTGCTGAAGCCTCCGGACCGCTGCCGCC
>QEPC01005340.1:6404453-6415345 GCA_003113815.1 Sphenodon punctatus
TATAAGAGACAGGTGCTGATGTGGGCTCTGGGTTGCCGGCGGCGGCCCGGAGCCAGCACTAGGGGACTTAGGGGAATTTTTTGTTGTTGTTTAAATCCAGGCTGGGCAGGGTGGGTGGGGGGTGTCCCCCCTTCCACCCGCACAGTCTGGACTCGGGGAGGGAAAGTGTTGTTTTTCCCCATTGATTTCAATGGGGACAGTTCCCCATTGAAATCAATGTAAAAGATCTGGTACCGGTAAACTGGTATTAATCCGGTAAGCCAGTTTTAAAAAATCCGGTACCAGGTAAAACCGGTACCCGGTATTTGCCCTGATGTCCCACCCACTGGAAGCAGGAGTTGGAGCTCTACAGAGAGCTGGCCATGATGAACGCAGAGGAAGCAATCAAGATAAAACTGCTTTCCTACCTCATCACAGCACAGGAGAGGAAGATTTGCTTGGGCAGGAAACTAAGCCAGGCATCCCCCCTGTCGGCAGTGATGAATGCTCTAGGGTCTAGAGGCCCACTGCGTGCCAAAATGCAATGAGACAGTGGAGCGCTATACATTTTTCATGAGGGATCAGCGGGATGGAGAAGACCTAGAGGCCTACATAGCAGACTTGAGAGCCCTAGGAAGCACCTGCTAGTTCGGGGACCTAGAAGACTCAATGATTAAGGACAGAATAGTGTGTTGCACAGGGGACAAACAGTTAAGGGAGCAGCTGCTCCGTGAAGGGGAGCTAACCCAAGTGTATGGATATGGCACGCGCCACGGAGGCTTCCAAAGAGAGACCGAGAGTCTTGGAGCCCAGGAGAAGGGATGCAGTGCTAGGCGTGCGGCAGAGAAAGCCCAATATCGAAACTAAAAGAAGGCAGAAAGAGCCACAGCACAGTGGGTGGTGCACTTATTGTGGGAGGCTACACGAAATGGCTAAAGAGAAGTGTCCTGCATTTGGACAAAGATGCAATTCTTGCAACAAGTCTAATCACTTCAGCACCATATGCAGAGCAGCTAAAAGAGAGCAAAGAGTGCAACTTATGCAGGAGGAAGAGGAAGCCACCTCATCAGATAGTGAGGCTGATGAGTGTCACATGTGATGACTATAACTATATTTCAGTACAATCTGTTACTTGAGGTCTGTGTACTCATAGCCTCACCACACAGACCAGCCAGCCATAATTCTCGATGTAACCAAGCCAAGCGCGTACACCTGGGACCTCGCATATTCGTGAATGTTACACTCCTTCTCTCTCCCTCTGTTCCCCTTCCTTCGTCTCCACCCCCCCTCTCAGATTGTAAGCCCTAGGGTAGGGACCGTGTCTATTCCATTATTTTGTAATGCGCCAGGTACATAGCTGGTGCTATATAAACGCTTGCTAATAATAATAATAATAATAATAATATAACTGTAATGCTTCAGTCTCACCACGTCAGGGCCACAGGAGCCAAGAGACTGGTAGCCATCTTTGCTACCATGCAAATAGGAGACAGAAGAGTTCGCTTCCAACTAGACAGTGGGGCATCTTGCAACGTGATCCCCAGGGAAGAGCTTAGACCTAACACAGTGATCAGTTAGACGAGAAGGTCCCTGGTCACGTACAACAAGAGCACCATACAGCCAGTGGGTAAATGCAACCTAACTGTGAGAAATCCCAGAAATGGGAGAAAATATAACTTGAAATTCATGGTGGTGAAGGGGCAAAACCAACAACCACTACTCAGAGCACAAGCAATCCAGAGCATGGATCTGATCAGAGTACAGCACCAGAACTTTGTGCATACAGTTAAGCAGCAGCAGACAAGACACATGAGAGACAGAGTCTTAACGCAGGACAACCAATCCAAGCAGCCACAGATGGGAGGAACGAGGGAGAGTCCTAACTGAATTCTAGGATGTTTTCAAGGGAGATGGATGCATCAAAGAAAAGGAGTGCCTTGAAATCAATCCTGCGGTGCCACCAGTGTGCATTCTACGTAGGACAATACCCGTGGCACTCAATGCCCCAGTCAAGAAAGCACTCGCTAGCCTATGCAAACCAGGCATCATCAAAGTCAAGGAAGCAAACACCCCGTGGGTGAGCAGCATGTTGGTGGTGAAGAAACCATCAGCCAAACTACACATATGCATCGATCCTAATCCACTCAACAAGCACTGAAAAGGGCACACTACCCTTTACCTACCATCGAAGATGTGCTTCCCGAGCTATCCAAAGCACACTTATACATGGTCTGCAATGTATGAGATGGCTTTTGGCATGTTCGGCTGGATGAAGCCTCCAGCAAGCTAACCACATTCTCAACCCCATTCGGCAGGTACAGATGGCTATGCATGCCAATGGGCATTACTCCGGCTCCGGAGATCTTCCAAAGATGGCTACACCAGGCCCTGGAAGGACTGCTAGGGGTGAAAGTCATCACAGATGATGTCCTCATATACGGGGAAGGTGCCAACGACGAGGAGGCAGAACAAGATCACAATGAGAAACTATTCAGGTTCCTGGCCAGATGCAGAGACAGAAACATGAACCTCAACCCAGAAAAAATGAAGTTGAAACAACGCCAAGCAACATACACAGGACACATACTGTCTGCTGAGGGTCTGAGAGCAGACCCCAAGAAAATTGAAGCCACCGTAGAGATGCCTCCTCCCACAGATGTGAAAGGAATACATAGAGACTGATAGGCATGGTAAACTACCTGTCTAAGTACTGCCCAAACCTGGCCACCGAGGCAGAGTCTCTTAGGCAACTTACCAAGCTCCACATCGCCTGGGACTTGGGAGCACCACAGCAAAACGCTTTCAACAGGATCAAAGAACTCCTAACGAAGGCACCAGTCTTCCAGTACTACAAGCCAGGTCAACAGCTTGTCCTACAGTGTGATGCCTTAGAGAAGGGGCTAGGGGAGTCCTGATGCAGGACAAACCCATTGAATATGTCAGTCAGGCACTCTCAGAGACAGAGCAGGGATACGTGCAGATTGAAAAAGAGCTGAAAGCGGTGGTATTCGGAGTGGAACAGTTCCACCAGTACACGTTTGGGCATCCGATGGTGGTGCTCTTGGACCACAAGCCACTAGAGACCATAATGATGAAACCCCTGCTCAGGGCGGAGAATGCTGATGAGGCTACAGAAATACAACATACAGATCAGGTATTGCCCAGGAAAGAATCCTCCCTGGAGCTTGTGTCTACCAGGGGGGCGACGAGGGGTGGGGGTACCTCAGCCCTTTCCCTGTCCTGGACCACTGCGCTCCCCACAAGCCGTGGGGTGACTATCAACCCCTTCATGAGGAGTATTCAGTCCAGGGCATCGTAGAAGGGGGCGGTTCGGGCTCCGTGTCTGGACCACCTATTGTTGTCCCGGATGGCCTTGTACCCCCTCTTCAGCTCCTTGGCCTTGGAGCGGCACTGTGCCATGGTGCGATGGTGCCCCGCCACCTCCATGTCCCTCACTATGTCCTGGTAGTCATGCTTGTTGCACTGGTTGAGCGCGAGCTCCAGCTAGTACTCCAGGGTCCCCCAGATCCGTATGAAGTCCCAGGTCTCCTGCAGGCCCCACTGGCTCCCTCTGTGGTAGGACTTCCTCCCTCGCCTCCCCTGTGGGTCCTCCTCCTCCTCCTCCACCACCTCTTCCACCGCCTCCTCCTCCTCCCGGGCTGGGCCGGTGTCCTCCGGGGGCTCATCCACCCAGGCCCTTTTCCGTGTCTGCAGGATGCAGGGGGTGGGGTGGGGGTTACAGTTGGGTGCGGTTCTGACCCCTCTCACGGGGCGCCCCCTTTCCCCTCCTCCCTGCCGGGAGCCCGGGCTGGCCCTGTGCCCCCCCCTTGGTGCCCCTCGGCCCCCTGTTCCCCTCCCCTTGTTTCCCCTTACCAGTTTCTGGGATGCCTCCTCCTCCGGTCCAGCTGCTGTCCCCGGGGCATCCTGTCCTGGCTGCAGCGGGTGTTGTCCCTCCACCTCCTCCATCCTCAGCACAACCCCTGCCTCCCCCTCCCCCACCTGCGCTCCCTCCACTGCTGCCACTGCCTCCTCCTCCTCCACCCTCACTTTCTCTCCCACCTTGCTCCATCCTGCCACACTTCCCTGCTGCAGGTTTCCCTTTAACTCTCCCTCTGGTGGCTGCGTTGTTGCTGGTTGCCTGGCAGCGACGCTGCGTGCTTTGTCCCCAGCTGGGGATCATTTTCTTTGGTTCCGGCTGGTGATTGCTGTCCAGACGTTACTTTTTGTTATTTCCCGGTGGGAATCTCTTTGACCACGCTTCCAGAGATTGTCCAGCAGGGAGCCCTGGAAGCGTGGTTGAAATTGACCCCATGTGGGTATTGGCCGTGGTGAACATCTGGTGGCCGTCGAACAGACGTTCAGGGCGCTTTGGCCCCGCCACGGGATTGAGTGTGGTTCACTGTAGTTGAGCGTGATCTTGTAATGTCTGAAAATACCCATTGTCCTGCCTTCTCCTGGCTCTAAGGTGGCCGAGGAGAAGGGGAGTATGCCTGGGCATCAGGAATAGACTCTGTTGCTTTCTCCTTTAGGCTCCGAGTCTCCAAATGGAAGGGGGAAGAGGTGTATGAAAGAGGGGGAGGCTGTTTTAAAAACATTATGCTACACACACAGAAGGTTCCGTGGGTGCACTTACACACAAAGTATCTGTGTGTAGCTGCTAGTTTAGAGATTGTGCTTGAGCATGTGTGTCTGAATTTCATGACTATGCACAAGCCTCCATCCACGATTGGTTACCCAGATGGATATTCCCACCCGTCTACGTGCCAGTTTGGTGCGAGGAATCCTTGCACATTACTTTTTGGATTGTCAACAGTAGTCATGTGGTACTACTGTTTCAATTTTAAATTCAGGCTGTCAAGTGCCATGTGAAACTGTCTGAAAGCTTCACCCCCAAACATTGCCACCCAGAAATAGAAATTGGCAGCAGTTCTTGCAAAGAAAAAATTATTAATGGAGCCCATCGCTGTGATCCCATCATCAAAACATCAATAAAAATGTTTTATAAAGCTGTGAGGTGCTTGTGTGCTTTATTTATTGTATACTCAGGAGGTGTTCATGAGCTTCATGTAGTGTGCAACACCTGTGTATGTGCTCTATCTAGGGTTCATACATGATGGATGCGTGTATAAGGGCACATTCACACAGAACCTAGATCCATGGGGAAGTACAGCCCAACTGAAAAGTACTAAACCCCCCATTCACTGCACCCGCAAGTGGGCCTGCTACCACAGCAACCCCTTTCAGATGGTACCGAACCCTATATGGGTTTTGTGCAATTGCACCCAGACTACGGGTGAAATTAAGATTCCAGCGGATCCACTCAGTTCAATCCAGGTCTGGCAGAATGTGGACTGGCTCCCATTCCACCAGATCTGGTTCCTATTTCACCAGAGAGCCAGATCAGCTGTCTGTGCCATTTCATTTTGCACATATGTAGGGAACAAAATGCCCTTTTAACCATGCAAAATTAAGTATTTTGTTTCCTGCGCATGTGTAAAATGACACAGGTTACAGTATGTTTCCATCAGTGCCTGAACTACAAGCAGGGCAGGGGTGTCCCGGCCCCTCTACCTTTTTTGATGCCCCCCAAAGCTACTGACTTTAGAAGGCTGGGGGGGGGGGCATGGATTGTGGATTTCATGAAGCCCCTTCCCCTACCTTTTTCCTTATAATTCGAGCAATGGTTTCCATGGCACCACACTTTGGTCTGTTCAAACTGCTCCACCTTGGGATGACATCATGCATACTGCTACAGAACATATATATTCACCTATGTAGACATACCTACTGAATGTGTAAGTGAATGTCAGAGATGGAAAGAGAGTGTCCATGTAGTGACTGTGAGTACATTAAATAATGTGCTGTGTGATCTCTTAGATTCCATTGAATTTTTGGCGGCATGATAATTTTTGTTGGTGTCCGGTGTCATGGGGAAAAATTAAGTCCCAAAATTTGGCTCTAAGTGCCCAGACCTTTTGACTCAGTAGACTAGCATCAACCCTCAAACCCATGAACCCATTGGAGATGGCTGCAGTCTTTGGCCATGGTTGGATATGACTGTAATATGCAAATGCACATTATGGTCATTCTATCCTCCCTCTGCTTTCCCCCTTCCTCCCCCCCTTCCCGCCTTCATAGGAGCTTGGAGCAGCACCAGCAAGAACTGACCCCTGCTTTACTGTAGCCACAAATGGTTCCAAGGACCACAATCTGGGAAGCTGCTATATTGGCTATCTTCATGAGTGTCGCTGCCATTTCACACCTCCTAGGTAGACAAATCTCGCACATTTATCATGAGTCACAAAATAATAGGGATTCCTTAAAGCCTAACATCGTAAGACTTGTGGTGAATCATGAGAATCTCAAATTTCATGTTTTTAAATAAAGTACTCATGATTGTGATAGAAAAGCTTGAAAACATGATTACCATGTATATTAAATTCAATGTCATGACTTTGAGGTGGGTTAAATTATGTTTTTCACATATTTGCTGTTGGTAAACCTGCACTCCTTTTGCCACATCATTCTCAGGTGAACACCATCCAGTCCTGAGGTCTGACTGTCCTGGAGTTTTGTACCCTTACCTTGCTCCATTGCTCATTGCAGAAACTCTCTCTGTTAAAGCCACTCACACAAACTTCTGATGAAGTGTTTCACTGCCTTTGCTCTTATGGTACACTTTGTAATGGTAATGCATGATTTTTCTGCTAAGGAACTATTAGTTACTGTAGAATACACATGTCAGGTTGACTACTGACACTATACTTTGCTTGCACTAATGCAGAAGAAAGCTGTCAAGCTAAATAAAAGTGAATGTTCCAATTCAGAGGCAAAAACTTCAGTATCAAAACAAATACTGAGCTGGGTATAAACTGAGAAAATAGTAATAGAAGCTGATGAAGAAGTGATTTCTCTACTGAATAGTATATTAGAAAATATTTGCAATCCTTTTTTTTTCTTTTCACAGCTATATAAAAAAAAACCTAAAATCTACTCCCAAGCAAATCATCTTCATAAACTCTCTGCATCAAGTGAGTTTCTAGTTTACATTGTGTACCTTAACTATATGGGTATTTTCAGACGTGACTGGTCTCCGTTTTGACATGGCCCCTGGTCACGTCTACACCCCCGAGCGGAATCAGGCCGGCCAGGCAACAGACGTGCTGGCCTGATTCTGCTCGGGGATCAGGGAGGGGGTGGAGCCAGGGGGCGCAGCGTGCAGCCGCATGGCCCCACCCCACCAGCCGCCCTCCCTCCCGGAGACGGGTGGGCGCAGCGGCCAATCTGGCCGCTGCGCCCGATCCCGGCCCATGGCTGGGACCACGACTGGGAAGCGGTGACAGTAACAGACGTTACCAGCCGCCGATTCCCGGCCGTGATCAGAGTAATCACGGTTCCGGGGTTGAGGCCGGCCTCACCTCCAGAACCATGGTTCAAGGGATTTCCGCCGGGTGTTCACTGTGGTGAACATCTGGCGTGACCCTCTTCAGACGTTATGGGCTCTCCGCCACGACTGGTGGTTCACCGTGTCAAAACGGAGGCCCGTAACATCTGAAAATACCCTATGTTTTTGTTACTATTTCAAATAGTTATTAACAACATTTCTATTTTTGTTTATTCTTGTAGTCCTGGGCCATGATCCACAAACCACTTACTCTGGAGTAGTCCCATGGAAGCCCATACACTGAGCTTTTATACTATATTTTAATCAGGCAAACCCTTAATTGGGTCTGATCCTAAGCCCTGAGTGTTGTGCGTGGGCTGCATGCGCAGCCCATGCACACCTCCCCTACGGGGAATACGATGTGCATGCACATGCACTGCAGGGCTTTAGGATCAGCCCCCAAGTTTTTACATTTAAGAATCCCTACAGAATCCACAGTAGAATTCCCATCAAACAAAAAAATGTTCCTTGCCAAGTTTGTTACATACACCTTTTCTAATTCTCTCATCCACTAAATATATGTCTCTGTTATATGTACACTATATTATCTGATGATGCAGTACAATTGTTAATAAATTACAAAATGTTTGCCCACTTTTTCTTAAATTTGATACACCACTATAGGTAACAATGGGTGTTTTCAGATGGACGCAGCACTGCTCACCCCCAGAGCTGCATTGGTGGGTGCACGTCTTCATCCACCTGCTCCAAGCCCCTCCTGGGTCCAGATCAGACAGACCCAGCAAGTTCCCCAGCCTGCGTTTTTTTCATTTTGAATGTTTGCTCCTGTACCTTTAAATCCACTACGTGTAATTCTCTAACTCTCTATTATCCAGCCCCTAGTTAAAGGTAGGCTACACTCCCACTGTAAACACTGAAACTTTGAAATGCTTTTACAAACAAGCAGGTTGAACTTCCACTCTCAAAACTGCACTGAGTGCTCTTTTAGGGAGTAGAGTGGTACAAGCCAAATTTGAAGCCCATTTGAGTAAGGCAATCTAAAGTTGTAACGATTTTAAAGTTAACTGGTTCATGACATTTTCATCGAGTCCAACCATTTCATGCAGGGTGATATCGTCCTCATTTCATTACTTGTGCCTCACAAATTCACATGCATATAGCCTGATCAGTCCATCACTCGTTTTGGATGGACTGATAGTGTTTACTGAAGTCTAACTATTTTTTTAAAGTTATTAAACTTTAAAAAAAAAAATCTTGCACATAATGCCCTATGCAATACGTTGCACTGGCCTGCCTGCTCTATAGTGCTGTCTTACCGCTTCACACTTTCCATGCTCATAACAACTAACCATTACTGTTCTCTGCACAGACATCTGCTATAATTGCAACTATATGGACATTTGAGGTCCAGATCAGTAAAACTCCACTTTCCTGATCACCTCATTTCAAAGCTGGCAAGTGGATTTTTACAGCTCTGCAGCAGGGTACTGTGGAAAGTTTTTATGGGACTATGCCCCAGGCAAGCCTGCCACTGGTCACTTGGGCAGCAAATTAACCTGGTGGGATCAATTAGTCTGTGGGCAAAGTTGGGTGACCAAAAGCCTGAGATAAAATTAGGAAATGCTAGGTTGGGGGAGACCATCAGAGAGGCAGCAGGGTTGAGGGAGGTTCTACCCAGGGAGTAGAGTGGTACAAGCTGTGGGTGGAATTTCCTGGGTCAGCTAGTCACTCAGAGGGTAATTTCAGATGTGCTGGGCCTCCAGGCCTCACCTCCAGAACCGTGGTCAATTTGATCCCGGTCAGGTGTTCACTGTGGTGAACATCTGGCTGGGAGCAAATAGGCATGCACGGGATTGCTGCCACCACACTGGATCCACTGTGGTTCAGTGTGGTTAGCAGTGTTCTCGTCACATCGAAAATACCCAGAGTCAACTGCAGGGAATTTGGCCTTGTCATGGAAAGGGTAATGTAAGGGGTGGGAGCATCCAGGACATGGATGGATGTCAGGATTGGGGCAGGAAGCAGGGTCCAGGAATAAGGGAGCAGGACAGAACTCAGGAAGTGAGGGTACAAGGCAAGAGACAGGAGATGGGCTGGGTCCAAATGAATCAAGGCAGCTTGGATACCAAATGCAACTCATGGCCAGTTTTTATAAAATCCTTTTCCAATTCCTTCCCTAAACACTGAAAAACCAAGGTTAGGATAAGGGAGCAGAGATGAGGGCATGCACACAAGGACAGGAGACAGATCCATGGCACAGATCCATGATCTGACCACTCCTCTTCTTGATCACGCCCCTTAATTACCCTCACCCCCAACTTCTATGTGGCCCTCGGAACTTGTACTAATTTTCAAAGCAGCCCCTGGGAAGGAAAAGGTTCCCCACCCTTCTCACACAGCAATGAACTCATTTTGAGGAGGATGATTTCCACTGCAACTGTGAAAAAATCTGATTCTAGTAAGAGTAAAAATAATATTTCCAAAATTATCGAAATTTTGGATCCTGTATCCAAAACTACTAACACAGAAAAACCATGAAAAAATATGTTCATGCTTTTTTGGAGGGAAAAAAAAAGGGAAGACCTCAGATTTTTATAGTAGAATATGGTTGCTGTGTTGGCCCCAAATGTAGGAGAGGGAGACAAAGGATGTTTTCAGACATGACGATGGCCCCGTTTCCACACTTTGACCCATGTGGAACCGTGGGCCAGCATAACTTCTGAAAGTGTCGCCAGATGTTAGCCCAGGCCGTTTCCTGAGCAGTGTTGGTGCTTAGCCTGGGCTGTGACTCAGGGGAATTCCCGAGTTACAGGTCAGGCTAAGCACCAACACGGCTGGGAAACGGCCGCTGAACCTGAAATAAAGCAGACTGGAAGCTTTCATGACTGGAAGCTCATGGTCTGGAGTGGTGGGGGTGGGGTAGGTGCCATGGCGGCTGTCTTTGGCTACCATGGATGCCCATCAGCTGGGGGAGGGTGGGCCACTTCACACAGCACAGGGGAGGGTCTCCCAGCCCCCTCCCTGTCTTGGCCGCTGTCATGTTTGTTTGGCGGACAGGTTGGATCCTCACCAGAATGACGGCTCCCACCATCGCCCAAGTAATTCTGTGGCGGCGGCAGGGGCGGCTGGTGGGTTTTTAGGTTGGAGGGGCAGTAAGGCCGTCCGGCCTGCTGGTGGCGAAGCCGCCGGCGGACCGGCGAGCTGGTGGGCAGAGCCAGGGCAACAGTAGGCGGAGCCAGGGCAATGGTAGGCAGAGCCAGGGCATAACCCAGCAGCAAGAAGTTCCCAGGGTTAACATCAAATGGAAGAAAACACAGTCTAAAATGCACTTCAAGCTTAAAATGAATAACGTATACCCCCAAGCATAGGGAAACAGTGGCAATACACTGGCACAACCCAGCAGCAAGGAGTTCCCAGGGTTAACATCAGATGGAAGAAAACACAGTCTAAAATGCACTTTGGGGTGGGATGCAGGGTGGGTGCGGGGTGGGAGGGAACAGCCTAGGGG
>QEPC01005340.1:6442507-6462653 GCA_003113815.1 Sphenodon punctatus
ACCACCTTGGTGGTCCTCGACCATGGCCCCACCTTCCATGGGCCCCCTGGCTGCCTTGGGGAGTGTGTCTGGGCGGCCCCCATGCTCTTCCTCCCCTGTGCGGCGGGGGGGGCTTTCTATGCCTGCATCCGGTAACTCCCCTCGCACACTGGGTGTGCTTCTCCATTGGACCCTGGCTCCATGGTGGGCCATTGTGCTGGTTCCCCCCTCCCATACTGGGCCCTGTGCCCCCCTTGCTGCTGCCCCATCTCCCGCACCCTGGCCCCGCGCTTTCCTGCGCTGTATGTATCTGCGCCGGGCCGGTGCTGCTTGTGTCCTCAATAAACACGTGTTGTGCTTCACTGTGCCTTGTGCTGCCTCCTGTCTCCTTGGGCTGTTGGGTCCCCCTTCCCCTTTCCCGCTGGTCTCCTGCCCCCTCCCCCTCCTGGTGTGCTGACCGTGTTGCCCCTCCCCACCCCCTCCTCCCATGCGTCCGACCAGTCGGGGAGTTCCCTGTCCCCCCCTGGTGTGTGCCTCCCTCTGCCCCCATGCTCCGCTCCCCTTTGCTGTGTGGGTGTGCTGCTTCGTTTGTGTGTGTGCGCTTCTCGTTTTGAAGTGCGCGCGCGCCTTCCGTGTGGCTGCTGTTTGCTTGCACTGCAGCTCCTTCCATCCCCTCCCTTCATGTTTCCCTTCCCTGGGAGGGGCCCTCTGCCGTCTGTGGCTTCGTTTGCCCTCAGGCAGCCATGTTTGCATCCACATGATCCTGGTGCCTTGTGGGGCTCCCACCGCGGTTCTCGCCACCACGTCATGTCTGTTGGGTTCCCCCGGCCCGTGTTTTCTCCGGTTGGCCCCAGGCGTGGTGCTGCCCCTGTCACGTCTGTTGGGGCTGCACGTCTCACCACGGCCCGCGGTGAAGCCATTCACACTGGGGTGGGATTCACTGTGGTGAATTTAACCGCGTAACATCTGAAATCACCCATAGTCTGCAGTAAGTCTGTTCCCGCCTGCAGTTAACATCTGGTGGGCAGGAACAAACATGACACCACCATGGGTGGCCACACAGCATGGCCATCTGTGGTAGCATCACGTCTAAAAATACCCTGAGCTGCCTGACGAAGGACTGTGTGAGGTCTAAAAGCTTGCATCCCTCCACCAACTGTAGTTGGCCCAATAAAAGATATCACTGTACTATTTTGTCTCTATTAAAAACAATACTGGATCTTTGTAGAGGAGACTGGTAATAGAGCAGGTCCCTGGCTCAAACAAGTTAGTTTGGCATTGGGCAAGGTAGTCTGAGCATACTTACTGGAACTCCTTTGTGGCATTGACATGATGCATGTTTTCAATCAGTTGAATATCTTCCCCAGAACATATCAGTTTGTGGCAGTTCTTGCATAGAAAAGTTACTAATGATGGGTCTTGTTTGTATGTCTTAAGCTGTTCCTTCCTGGACTTCAGTTTCTTTTCCATTATGCTTTGCAACTGAAAGCCCTGAATCTGAAAGCAGAACAACAAGAATGATATCAGATTCTGCTGAAGCTACAGCAGCCAATTGATGGAAGTAACAGAATCAGAGCTGAAAGGTATGCGAGGGTCATCAAGTCAGCCCCCTGCATGGTGCAGGATTTGCCACACCTAAATTAGACATATGCTTATCCAGCTCCAGGACTTGTTATTGCTAAGTTTACCCTCCAAATCTCAAACACTGCAGATTGTGGAAGCTGATACCAGAGATGCAGGCAATTTAAAATCACACCTATCTAACAATTAGAGTTAAAAGGAACTCCAGAAATGACTAGAACTAGAGCCAATCAATGGCAATTTGACTGTGCATCTGACAGAACTTTGTGTACAGTCAGTTTCCTTACTTCCCTCTAGTCAGTTCCTTGCTATTTTTTGGGAGTGGGGGAAATGGTTCCAACTGCAACAGGAAAGAAGAAACATTTTAAAAAACAAAAATGCATCTATAAAAATTCAAATCTTGGCAGAGGGACTCAGGGGTAAGGGTCAGACCCAATTATTATTTTAACTTTAAAAAAAAAATAGAAAATGCCATCTCAAGTTGACAGCACCGTACCTGTGAAGTGTAATATAAGAGAATTGTTCCTCTTTGAAAAAATATAAAATAAAATAAAAGCAATAAGACAATACCTTATTTAAATATTCTTCCTGTGGCATTCTTTGGACACGTTTAATTGCTTTGTACATCATTTTTTCACGAAATAGGTTGACATTTTCCCGTTCGACAACTCCCGAGCCACCTGATGCCACCAGCACGTAGGTGCTTTCATCAGCCCGAGCTCGTCCACGGGCCTGCAGTATGTAAAGGGCAGGAAAAAACAAAATACTAAATAACCATTTTAAAAAGTCTTTTCTCCCCACCAAGCTAATATAACTAAAGATACTCGGTGTTCCATGTGTGTAGAAGAGGCTTTAAGCACCCATGTTTTTTAGTGAGCAACAATATTCAGATACCCCGTGATGCAGTTTCTGTACTATTTGTTTTATTTATTTATAAGTATTATTTATTTAAATACAAAAGGTATGGAGATGAATGAAGTCTTAAAATAAAATAAAAACACATGGAAACACAAAGCCCACAATTGCCCAAATTGTAAAATCAACGTACCTGAACCATAGCTATTTCATTGGTGAAGAGACCATAGCGAATAACAATGTTACACTCCTTGATATCCAGGCCTTCTTCCGCCACAGTAGTAGCAATAAGTAGATTTACTTTTCCAGTGCGGAATTTATCAATGACTTCCCTTTGTTCATTCTGTGCAAACATCAACAAATTTAGTATATTCATTTCAGCACTAGCTTTCAACACCATAACTAAATTTACTTCTCAGTTAGATTTAAAGTTTAGAGAGTTACGTGGAAGACATTCAAAACTAGGTTACCTAATTTGTTACAATGATAAACCATCACAGCTCCCACTGACTTAAATGGTAGCCATGAGCAGGCAGCACTTTTGAAAAGAACTACCCCCAACCCCATTGCTTGCCTGATGCGGTTGCCAACACTACTGACTGTCTCAAAGGTACCGCGTCGCCACGCATGTACACACACTGGCACTGCCATGTTTCCTAGTCTGGCATGCTGGGAAATATAGTCCTAGTATGCAAGACTAGGAAACTGGATCACACACGACGGCACAGGGCTTTTGCACAGCAGCGGCAGCGGCAGGCAACCAGGTAAGAGAGCTGGCGGCAGTTCTTCTCCACCTTGTGTGTGTCTGTCCATCTGTTTGTTAGTGTGTGTGTCTGTCTGTCTCTCTCTGTGAGAGTCTGTCTGCCTGTGTGTTAGTGTGTGTGTGAGAGGGGAGTTGTTCCCTCTTCCCCTGCGCCCACCTTCCATGTCTTTCCCTGTGCCCCCCACCTCTTCCCATGGCTGCCCCCCTTTTCCCCCTGCTCCAGGGAGAGACCCATCACAATGTTCCAGCTGTCCCCTCTTGCCTAGTAGCCTAAGGGCGTTTATAGACGAGACCAAAAAGGCGGCTGATCCTTTGATCAGCCGCCTTTCTTGGTGCTCGTCTACTTGCTGGGACTGCTTTTTAATCCGCGTCGGAGGGGGCAGGCGATCCTGCCCCCTCCGACGCGGATTCCCGAAGTGCCGGCTTTACGCCACACTTCCTGGTTCCGTGAGCGAGTGCGCATGCGTAGAAGGGCGCGCATGCTCACTCGCACTCTNAGTTCCCCCACCTATTTTTGGTTTTTAGATTGTTTTGCTAGTCCTGTTGATTGTTTTATATTATTGATGATTATTTTAATTGTTTTTATTGTATTTTAAAATGTTGTGAGCCGCCCCGAGCTGCATGGCAGGAGGGGCGGGATAAAATTTTATATATAAACAAAAAAATATATTTCCCCCTCCCCCGATCTGAACTCATTTGTGTTGCGTGAACTCCAGGAATGGGGGGCACTTTCAGAATATTTTCCCGGGCCACTCTAACTTACCAAGCCACCCCTAGTCTGAGGCTAGGTGGGGGTCAGAGGATCAGGAAGGCTGGGTGGTGTACGGAGTCTGGGGATGGAGTCAGGGGATCTATATGGGTCTTTGTGAGGACTGGGTCAGAAGGCTGGGTGGGTGGGGGTAGGCAAAGGATCTGGGGGCCAGGTCTGTGGGGTTAAGGGGGCTGGGGGCTTGTTCATATTCCCGTTCACCTGGGAAGTTTGGGTGATCTCTGTAATTGTCAAAGGGAAGTGGGCAGGGCTACGGGAAAGTGGGCGGGGGAGAGCAGGGTCCTGCATTTTGTCTTTGCCCTGGGCCCCACAATTTCTAAGGTCGGCTCTGTTTATGTGCCTAATATTAAGTACCCAAATTTGAAATTCTGAACCTGTAGCTCTAGTTTACCACAAGTCATAGAGGTTGGATAATGTTACTTTTGTTTCAAGACAGTTCCTGGAAGTACTGAAGTAAAAAAAAGTGTCAACTTTTCAAGGTGCTGAGTTCCTGCCACCACCCAGAGATTTCAACTGAGTTAAGGGGTCCCCTCCAAATGTCTACCAAAGTTTGTGCTTCTAAGAATTATAAATTTGAATATTCCAAATTGGAAAAGTGATTACATGTTGAAAAAAAATGGGCCCATGAAACGGAGCTGTGGAACCAAAACATGCGAAGACATGTGACAGCTTTGAAAATCTGGGTACAACCTTCCTATTGCTGTGTTCAATTTGAAAACCTTCCAGGCTATCAAAGCAAGACATCTGTTCCTTTTTGATCTGTGTGCCAGATGGCACTAAGGCCGCATTCTCACCTGATGTTCCATGTTTGTTTTGGGTCCGGGAAATAATCTGGAAGCCAAAACATGTGTGGGGTTTGTTGGGTACAAATGTTTGCTCCCCCCCGCCCCCGGCACGTGCGGCTTTCCTGGTGATCATCCGGGAGATTGCAGACTGGATTTCCCTGCTTTGCAATCTCCTGGATGATTGCCGGCAAAGCCATGCAGGGGTGGGGGTTGTTTTTTTCCTTCTTTTTAATCCCGTGCATGTTTTGGCTTCCAGATTATTTCCCGGTGCAAAAATAAGCACGGAAGGTCAGTTAAGAATACGGCCTAACTTTCACAAAAAACATATCTACAAGGGACCACTTCTGAACATTTCTTTAACTAAGAGTCCAAACTATAAATCAGTTCTATTGTCAGGTGCCATGGGCTGGGGCACAAAGAGTAGGTACTTGGTAAGAGTTAGTGCAGGACTGGGTCTGGAGAGTTTATTTATGTAGGATCAGGGACCAGGGTCTAACATGGTGAGGGTCAAGATGCTGAGTCCAAAGATCATGGTGGGGACTGGCACATGGACCATGGGGCAGGTGGAGATGAGGCAAGGCAGACAAACCAGGACTGGACTGGACAGATGCAGATAAGGATCAATGCAGTTCAGGACAAGGCAGACAAACCAGGACTGGATGGGGTGAGGCAAAGCTGGCGCTGGGCAGGGTAGGCTCCCTGGGCAGTTGCATAGAGGTCATCAGGCCTCAATGGCATGGAGATACCAGTCACTGTACTTAGGGCCCCAAGGGCACTAGGCAGTCACATAAGGGGGTGCATCCTACAGACGCCAGGCCCCCATCAAAGCAGACACTAAGCCACTGTATCCCAGCAGCCAGTGGGATAGACTGGGGTTCTAGTAGGGAAGGTCAGAAGGGCCGGCCTGAAGGACACACTAGGTTCAGGGAGTGCAGAGCCAGTCTAAGGTGTGTGCAGACGTGAGGAGACACAGGAGGTAATTACAGGAACTACGAAGTGAGACACTTGATTCTCCCAGCTTCCTGTGGCTACTGGCTTATATACCGGCCATCAGTCAACCAGGAAGCTGGGGGCGTGGAGCAAGGCTGGGGGTATGCCTTGACCAGCATGATGGAAGGTCATCAGGCCTCAGTGGCATGGAGGTACCAGCCACTGCACTTAGGGCCCCAAGGGCACGTGTTCAAGCCTGGGTCTACATCTACCTAACACATGTATGGCACACAAATTGTAGTCTGATGTGTTGAGATGAGAAACTCATTGTAACCTAGGTCATGAAGTACAAAGTGGGGGGTTGGAAGCTTAGTACATTGGTATTTATTTCTCAAATCTAATTCACCTTTGGCTGCTATAAGCCAAAGAGAAAGCACAGTCAACAAACAGAAGTGCATGATCTAGACCTGGCCATGTGACTTATTGCAAGCAATTCTCTTATAGAATATTTTCAGTTTTTTATATTGAAGTGTGCCTTACAGCAGAACTGAAAACCTATTTGTCTCATTCTTCTTTCAATCTGATGTGGCAACTGCAAATGTTTTTACCACTTAAAATAAAGTGATATTTTAAAAGTTAAACTAATTTTATTTTTTTTAAATTATTTTAATTAGTGCCAGGTCATGCATAAAGGCCAAACTCTGCCCTGAGATATACACGTTTCTCAATTGAATTTGCAAAGAGGTAGGAGGGGACAACAGTTCACGCATTAGCCTTAGTGGGCTTGTAAGTAGTATAAATCTAGCCAGTGTTCAGTTTACTATTCAATTCAATTCATTTATTTACATGCACAGTCATAGGACATTACTATTTGAAATCTGGATGTAAAGTATATAAGCATAGTGCTCATTACCTCAAGTAGAATGAGTAAGCCAAGGCTGTTATTAACAGCTGGGCTACTCTTAGTAGCACTTGCAGGTTGGAGTTGTAAAACAGGTCAGCACTCTTCCATGGAAAGGCATTTTCAAACACTCCCTGCTATATTAGTCTTTGCAATGTCATCAGCTCTTGCAGCGGAACAGTACAAGGTCTGATCTCCGAGACACTGTGAGTGAACTGAGGGCCAGGAGCTGGCTTTCAGTTCTTTTGTTCTATAATATGAATAATGTAACATTTCTATACTGCTTTACTTCTGAGGATCTGAAAGGTATGTGCAAAAAATGGTATTCTTATTCCCCTTCTGCAGTTGTGGAAATAAGATACAGAGGCCAGGATTCACAAACCACTCACTCCAGAGTAGTTTCACTGAAGCCCTAGGGGTGTCAGTTGGACTACCTTGGAGTAAGTGATTTCTGGATTGCCAGAAAGATTAAGTGATGTGCCCAAACTCGTGGAGGGCTTGTGGCAGAGGCAAGAATGAGCCAGGATGCTCTGGACTCCCCCCAGAATATTCATCTCTAATATACTTACCAGCACCACATGTAATTCAATTAAAATAAGAAAGATATCTGTTCACAGTATAGTACCTGGGTCATGGGCTTAAATTCACTGTTATGTCCAGCACCAATAAGGTAATGAGCTTTAATTCCCACTTCTTCAAATTTGGTGTTGTCCGTAATCCATTGATAAAGGGCCACTGCACTCTGCCGAGTCTTTGTGAAGATAATTCCCCTGGCTTCCCCTGTCTTGGTGAATTCTTCCATTAAAGTGTTTCGCAACTTTATCAGCTTTTCGTTTTCATATTCTGGGTTTCCAGCCAATGCCTTTAGCTGTTTCCTTTTTGCTTTAAAAACAAAATAGATGTAAATCATTACAAAGTCAACACAAATAAAGGCTTTTAAAAAATGAAGCAAATTTAAACAGATACAATTAAAATTCCACAATAAAAACAATTCACCCCCTACTCCTCCCTAACCCAACCCACCCACCCCATCTCCCTTGGGGAAGGCATTGCGGAATAGCCAGGTCTTACATGGTCTACGGAAAGAGGGGAGGTCGGTGGTCAAATGGACCTCCGGCGGGAGGTCCTTCCACGTGGGCCACAGCCGCGGCACAGCCTCAGAGAACGCCTTCCTCAAGGTCGACACCCGAAAAACCTGGGGGACCTCGAGGAGGGTGCCCCCAGCCGACCACAGGGGCCGATCCAGGACCCAGAGGAGGAGGAGGTTTCACAGGTAGGCGAGGCCCAGGCCGTTTAGGGCTTTAAAGGTCAGCACCAACACCCTGAATTGTGCCTGGAAGGCTATCGGCAGCCAGTGCAGAGTAAACGGAGCACCGGTGTAATGTGCTCGCGTCGGCCCATCCCCGTTAGGAAACGAGCTGCTGTGTACTGCACCAGCTGCACTCTCCGAACCAGCACCAAGGGTAGCCCCACATAGAGTGCATTACAGTAGTCCAGTCTTGAGGTAATAAAAGCATAGACGATCGTGGCCAGATCAGAGTCCGACACATACGGCTGAAGCCAATGTACCAGATGTAACTGGCGAAATGCCCTCTTTGCCACAGCCGCCACCTGGACATCCAGGCAGAGCTGCGGGTCCAAAAGCACCCCCAGACTCCGAACCTGAGATACCAGGGCAAGACGGACCCCATCAATGATGGGGCCCACCACTTCCCCGGCCTTCCCCACAACCATCACCTTCGTCTTGTCAGGATTTAACTTCACGCGGCTCGCCCTCATCCAACCCCCCACAGCTGATAAACACCAGGTAAGCACCGAGACTGTTGGGCCTGAGTCGGATGGAAAAGAGATATAGCTGGGTGTCATCAGCATATTGATGACACCGTATGCCAAACTCCCTGGCAACTTCCCCCAATGCATATACACATTGAACAAGAGATGGAAGAAGACAGAACCCTGCGGGACCCAACACGTGAGACCCCGGGGAGAAGATGAAAAATCACCCAGGACCACACGCTGGGTTCTCCCAGCCAGGAAAGAGCAGAACCATTCAAGAACGGTCCCGCCAATCCTTGCCCAGTCCCGCAGCTGAGTCACCAACAACTCATGATCAACAGTATCAAATGCAGCCGAGAGATCTAACAGGATCAACAGGGTCGAACGACCCCGGTCCAACTCACGGGAGAGGTTGTCGGCCAAGGCCACAAGTGCAGTCTCTGTGCCATAACCTGGATGAAAGCCAGACTGGAGGGGTCGAGAAAATTGACACAGTCCAGATGCTCCTGCAGCTGCCGAGGCACCACCCATTCAATAACCTTCCGTAAAAAGGGAAGGTTAGACACCAGCCGATAGCTGGCTGGGACACTTTTGAATAACTTAATATATGTAATAAGTTAGAAATCTGGATATATGAATATGAAATAAATGTTTTGTAAGACAACTGCAAAAACAGAGAAAAGAATGCACTAACCCCCTTTTATCCCGTGAGAACATTTGTGCATTACCAGGTCCCCAAATGTAGCTCTTACAAGGATGCGGGTTCTTGCAGGATAAAGGGGGATTAATGCATTCTCACATTCGCTAATTCCCGCAATAACAGAGCCGTGACTGCAATTACGCAAGATTTTCTGCCTCTCCTCGTATGTGTGAAAGTTCCCTAATGGTCTTTCTGACATCTCCGCTTGGATGTCTCACCAGACTCTCAAACTGAATATGTCCAAGACTGAACATCCTCTATCTCCATTGATGGTGTCACTATCTAGCCTGTCCTCCAGGCTCATAGCCCGAGATTAATCTTTGACTCCTCCCTCTCCTTTGTACCACATTGCTAACATTTTTCTCTTCCTTACTCCTCCCACTGCTAAACTCTAGTCATCTCTCCCCTTGTCTACTGCAGTCTTCTTCTTACTAGCCTTCCCCACTTCTCACCTTGACCCTCTCATTTCTGTCCAATACTACACTGCCAAGGTCATCCATCTTGCCTGCTGCTTTGATCATATTCAGCGTCTCCGCTTCTCCCTCCCCTTTTACATCCAGCACAGACACCTTGTCTTCAGGTTCAAGGCCTTGTTCCTCCCTATATTTCTGGCATTGTTTCCCACTAGAATCCCACCTGGGAACTTTGCTCTTCCTATATCACCACCTTCTCCCACTTGCCCCCAAGTCTCCTGCTTCTAAACCATCTTTGCTCCTAACCCTTCTCCCAAGCTCCCCCTCCCCCATGCCTGGAACTCTCTTCCTGAACACATGTGCTCTGCTCCCTTCCTCCTAAAAACTTTTCCATCAGGCCTTCCCCAATTGCCATACTTGGTTCCAATATGCTTCTGCTTCTGCTGTCTCATCCTTTAGAGTCACCCGTTTGCCATGTAACAAAGCCAAGTGCATGCATCTGCAACTTCTCAGCTTTATGAATGTATCCCTGTCCCTCTTTATGTGTCCCTCCCCTGTCCAGTCCAAATTGTAAGTCCCTCGGGGAAGGAACCTGTCTTTAATCAAGACTGTTCAGCACCAGGCACACTGCTAACATTACAGTATAAATAATAGAGTATAACTTGAGGTGAAAAAATAAGCAAGAATAGTGACAAGATACTGTGGAGACTAAAAATATGTAATGTATAAATGAAAGACAGCTTTTTCAGGCCTTAAATATAACTAGTGCTTTATGCTGGGGAAACAGATCAACAAACCTTTCAGTAGTCTTGCCGATATTCCTTTCAGAAGACATATAGGAATCTCAATGAACAACTTTTATTCAATACTTTGGGGGCATACATGTTAGCTGACAGGAAAATCAATTTCCTTGTATTCTTTTTAAATATAAATATCACATTAAAAGTATTAAGTAGGCTTAGTAAAGTATAATTCTGAGGGGAAAACAGCTCAATTAAGCTTCTGAATTATGTGTTACAATGTGTTACAATAGAATGACAAATCCATATTATTATTTTTTTACTTCTCAATAAATTCAGTGTTCTAAAATATTTTTATACAAATAGGTAAGGCAAGCTAAGCATATATTGTTTAGGGCTCTTTGGATTTATTCCATTGTGGTACAGAATGTATCCTATGTCTTTCCACTTGCCTTCCATTCAGTGGGAAGTGGAGGACAAAAGTTGTTCATTGACATTTCTACTTGCCATAGGAATACTCATGAATTAACATCTTGTGTTAGTACATCGGGTAAAAACAGATGTGACCAACTGTGGCCCAGAACCCGCCAGCACATGTATTCGCGTGCCACCAGATGTTGGCTCGAGACTGCCCTGGGGCAGGTAGGCAGCTAGCCCGGGCTACGTCCTCAGAAAACTCCGAGATCACAGCCCAGGCGAAGGGCCTTCCACGTGGGCCAACATGTCTGTTCTGACTCGTCTTACCTGCTGCAGGTTGGGGGTCACCATAGCGGCCCATCATTGGCTACCATGGTTGTCCAGCATGGTGGGGGGTAGGGCGCTGGGAGCAGAGAGGGGCTGCCCACTCGCACATTTGTTGAGCTCTCAGCCCTACCCAGGCTGTGCAGGCAGCGAGATGACTCTCCGGCCACAGACATGATTGTTTGGTGCTTCAACTGGGCCCTGGGAAGCCGGTCTTTCCAGCACTGGGCCGGGGAGCCACCACGCAAGCCGCATGTCTGTTTTTACCCTAAGTCACTGTGAATATTCACACTCATGAATTTTCACTTTTTTTTTGGTTACCATATATTTGATTCTTACCATAAAATAAATTTATGAGAAATCTATCAGTCTCATCTAGTTTTGATGCTACTGGTTCATCATCACCTTCATCCAGTGTCATTTTCTTATTTTTTTCCTCTTTGTAGAAGTTATTGAGTTGGTTGTATGCATCCAGCATTCGGATAGTGTCATTAATTTGCAGGGCATCACTGTATTTCTTTAAATGCTCTGCACAAACATGACCTTTACGATTTTCTTCTTTTGCAGCTATAAAGAAAAAAACCCAGTATAATTATATGCACACACAGACAGGCATTTCTTGGCTAAAACAGCCCTCAGAACAAACTCATGATACATTTATGTTAAATGACTTTTTAAAAGTTACCTTTTTTCTCCTCTTTAACTACCCACTGTTCATAGGACTGAGTTCCAAATTCAGATTTGGGGTTTAATTGGCAATAGGCTTGAATCTCTGTCATTATATCGGTAATTTTTTCTCTGAATGGATCCTAAAAGCAAGCAGATAGAAATTAATTAAAGTGGTACTCTATCACTGGTCAACATCAACAAGAGATCTTATCAGATTAATATCATCTAGAGCAGGGGATAGAAAACCATTTTCCTCTTGCGAGCCATTTTGAAAATGAATACACATTCTATGGGCCAGAAGAGGTCAGGGGTGCTCAGGAAGGAAGAGAGAAGGGAAGGATCCAGATGATCCATCCCCTATGCATGTAAGCATCCCCTCATCTCCACTCCATTCTCCTGAGCTTCACTCTTTCGATGTTTGAAGGCAAAGACTGGACCAATGTGCCAAATACAGGAACTGGATCTGGATCCAGGGACCGAGTTACAAAAAAAAATGGCAGGGAAAAATAAATCCCCACTGCTGGTCCAGAGGAAACTCCTGAAACAAAAAACTTTATTACAAAACTAGTTAATGTTGATGAATGTGCTTGCCTATTCGAGCACTTTGAAACCAAGGACATGAATAGCTTGGACAAAGGGTAATTTCAGATGTTACCAGATCACAGTCAACCACCCTGAATCACAGTGGATTCAGGGTGGTGGCTGTGATCGCGTGAACGTCTGTTTGTGCCCTGCCAGATGTTCACCACGGTGAATTCCTGGCGGGGTTCAAAGCTAACCACAATTCTGGAGGTGAGGCCGGCTTCACCTCCAGAATTGTGGTTAGCTGAACCACGATCAGGAATGGGGCAAAAGTAATGTCTGCTACCTCGCCCTGTTCTTGCCATGGTCCAGACCATGGTACGGGATCAGGCGCAGCGGCCTGATTGGCCACTGCGCCTGCCCGTCTCCCCGAGGGCGGGCGGCTGGTGGAGCGTGGGGGGGAGGGGCTGAGCGGCTGCATGTTGCGCTGTGCAGCCCCGCCCCCTCCCCGATTCCCCTCCGTGATCAGGCCAGCACATCTAAAGGACGGCCGGTCTGATCATGGACTGGGATCCGAGATGGATCCTGGTCCAGGGTGGCAGGCCGAAAGGCCCGTCATGTCTGAAATTACCCAAAGAAACCATTCATTTCTGCACACATAATAAAATTAATTTTAAAACTACAATTTTACACAACCGCCACCTTAATGAATGAAAGTTTATCACCAATAATTTAATGATATAAACACAAGAGGAAACATTTTGAGAAATGAAATAATATGTATGTGTTTTATTTAACACATTCATCTATCTATACATATGCAGAATATGGAAGTTATTCCATAGATACATTTTTGTTTCTTTATTTAAGTCAATTAAAAACTATAGATTCTGTGCCACCTTACTGGTAAGGATATAAGGAGCTGCCTAACCGAGTCAGACCAAATGGTCCATTCTTAGCCCAGTATTGTCACAACCTGACATGGAAACAGGGTTTCAAATCTGGCTCTCAGGCCTCACCCAGGCATGCTACCAGAGAACCTGAATTGGAGATGCAGGGGATTGAACGTGGAACTTTATACATGCAAAGCAAGCGCTCTACCACCTGAGTCACAGCCCACCCCATAAATACAGATTGTATCTATTTAGCCCAACAAGTAAACAGTAAGAATATTTTGTGTGTGCGAGAGAGACTGACATTGAAATAATCTAATTAGTGCAAATGGGGCAGTCTAATTTCGTTTTGCATGATACAGACAGATACCTCAGGAAAGGGTAAAATAATCTAATGACATAGTATGGCCAGAGTTATAAAAGCTTAGGCCATGAACAAGCCAGTTACTCCATAGCAGTCCAAGCTAATCAGCCTCCTCCCCTTAGGCCCTGGCTGTGTTAGTTCAGGTCTAGACACATCAGCCTCTGCAAACCAGGCACTGGGGGGGGAACAAGACACCATATATTGTAAGTGGGGCTTACTCAGTGCTTTAAGATTCTCTCCCAAAGGGAAAGAAAAAGGTGTGGAGGAAAAAACAAAGTAAAAACAGCACAGAAACAAAATACTTTCAAACAATAGAGGATGAGGAGCTCAGAAATCAGAGGACAAAAATTATTTACAAAACTCTTGAGAAAAAGTTCACATACATAAACTTTCCCCAACCCTAGCAGCATTTCATAGGGAGCTATAATAATGCTTTAATATTTATTCTGTAGTTTTAGGCCCTGACATGACAACTTCTTATGCATGCACCTAGCCTTAACCACTCCAGTGGCATTGCTAGCAGAACCTGTGTCTTTATTTACTAAATTAAACAAGTAGTTCTGTGCACCTGAACTAGAGAAGCCCAGTTTCCCAAGTTTGGATAATGCAAGTCAACAGAATTATCCAAATTCTAATTATCCAATTTGGCCTCGAAAGGGGCCCATACCTCCTCTGCAGGTGTTCTCTTCTTACTAAATTTGGAGCCTCTACTTACTTTTGGGCTTTCTGTCCCTCTACTGAATTCTGCTGGAACTGGCCTGTGGGACAGAACTTACTAAGGAGGGACATAAACACACTGCCACAGGCAGGGTGATCGCATAAGCCTTCTTTCCAAAAGTCACTACACTAAACAGAAGGACTATTTAAGGTCTAGAAAGGAGAAGAGATCCCATTTTAAAGAACGCTGTAATGGAAGTTTAAGCATGGAGCCATAGTATTTCTCATTAATCCTGGTTAACTAGTATTGTCACTTGGGTCATGATGTAGAATGGAGCTGAAAAATTAGCTTCTCTACAGATTCATGTTAATTTCAAAGCTCCCAAACCACTTGGTGGCTGTTAGGCTGAGTAAATGAAGTCAGTGCAAAACGTCTGCCACTGTAATGCCAGGACCTGGGAAAGCAATCAAGCCACCCTTCATGTTTCATCATGAAATACTTTAGAAAATAACATTTTTGTACTTAAAACATTTTTCAGCCTCATTTTGACATAGTTAGAGAAAGCTTTAAACACACTTACACATCTGAAACTTAGCTGTACTAGAATAAACTCCACTAGAACAAGGAGATTAGAGAGAGAGAGAGGAACCTACCCACCCTATCCCAGTTTAAGTTAACAACCCAACTGCCAGCCCATGCATCCCAGCACACATGTGCATGGCCCAAAATGCATTTTCCCTCCCACACTTGTTCACTTCCAGTCTAGTCTGATATAATAAATGCCGCTCCTTAAATGTAGCAGTCCTTAATTAGTAGCTGCAGGTGAGACTGGCTTTTTAAGAATAAAAGCCACAGGCCTTATTCAAAGAAATACAGCATCTTATATATAAATATAAATGGATTTTACTGTTTTGATTTTGAAAAGGAAAAAAGAATTAAGCATACCCTTCGCTTGTCATCTGCGATCACAAACTTTTTATACGGTTCCTTGACATGATCTTTCAGCTGAAAATTATGTTCTTCAACTGTCATAATCCTGTATGCGTCAAGATTGGCACAGATCTTGAAAGAGGAAGATATTAAAATTACCTTGCAAGTCATTCCAAGTAAAAGGGAAATCTTTCCATATTGCTTCATTCGCAACACCTGGTTTAAACTTCCTTGCAAGTTCTGCCCTGAAAAAGTGGTACATGGTTCTATGGAGCTGTGCTTTTGGGAAGGCATCTGACTGAAGTTAATCTTTCAAATTATGGTTTAGATAAAAGGTGAGCTTTGCACACCAAACGAAATCAAATATGAACCGACAATTGGGCTGCCAAATAAGGTATTTTAGGAGGTAAATGGAGATTCAATCTAGGCATGACAAACCAGAATCAGGAAAAGAATAACTGGAATAACAAAATACAGCAAAAAGTAAACTAGATTTCAGAGAGCAATTATAAAAATAAGAGCACAGTCTAGGGGTGCAGAATAATTGTAGTTGACCTTTCTGAAATAGAAGAGTGTTGCTGTTGTTTCCCTGCTAACTCCAGATTGACAGATTTTTTCCCATCTTTGATTTTTGAAAAATAAAAATGTTTTTCATTGTTATTTTGAGCTGAAAGGTGAGTGAGGGGGACACTGAATCTTTACGAAGGTCGAAAACAAAGAGGATAGCTAGCAGGCAACCTCATTAGTGACATTAAAAGCCAAAAGTTTATTTCCAAAAGCTTCAAAATTTGAATTGTGACATTTGTACAAATAATATTAATCCTTAGAATATCCTACAATTCAATTTTCATTGTGGATGATAAATATAGTGCTGACATCTAAAAGTGTTGAACCCATAAATGTGTCAGGTTAACAGGTCTGATGTAATTACAGAATTTGCCCAACCCATTATATAAATTCATGACTTTGCTTTCTTGGCATTTAGCATTATTTTATTCATTGCATGACCTTAAGGTTCTTGCAAACAAATACAAAACAAACAAACCAACATACAATCAAACAAAGACCAAAACAGAAACAACCCTATAAGGGCATAAATAAACAAACTGGAAAACCAGCTCCTAGCCCCCATCATCCTCAGAAAGGGGACCATCAGCAGAAAACGGAGACAAAATTTTTAAAAAACGTTCCCTATAAGCAAAAGCCTGCACAAGGAAAGTCAACCCCGCCCTAAGGCAGGTCATATCAGAGTCAGAGAGAAAAATACATAACAGGTCAAACTGAGTCCTACCAGGGAAGAGATCGAGATGGACTGCTAACACTTGGGCACGGGGAACATCATAAAGGTGGCACCCAAACAGAACATGGGCAACTGTCTCCACTTGCAGAGAATCAAATGGGCAGAGTCTCATGCCCAAAGGTGTACCATCATACCGTCCCTCCAAAAGGCGAGTAGGGAGCACATTTAACCGGGCCCTAAGAAGCAAACCTAATCGCCTCGTTGAAATGAAGGAAGAGAGATAAGCAACCCTATTGCCAGCAAGCAGCATAACAAACTTATAGTGGGCCAAGGGGGCGGAGGAACCCACCACTGCCCAATCCTCCTGGAAGCCAATATCTGAAATTCGGGAGTTAATCACCCCACGGGCTGCAGTCAGAGGAAGAGACTTGAGCTGGTCCACTAGAAGCCACCAGGCAGCCAACTGGTATGACAGGTTCTTCAGCCAGAATGAAACAAAATGGTCCTTAGGAATGAGGGCCAAAAGCCCCGGGTGTCCATTGTGGAAAAGACGCAGCCACAAGAAGGCTGCCTGCTTCCAGTTTAACACAGCCCATGCTAACTGACCAAACTCCACTTTTAGGGCAGCCAGCGGAATCCCATTTGGAATATAAATCAGGGATTTAAGAACCCTGGACTGCACAGAATTTATAGTGGAGGAAGAACCCACTGCCCAAAGGGCTCCACCATAGAGGAGCTGGGCGCGCACTTTTGCATCCATGACTCCTAGAGCGACCCCCAAACTCCCATGGCCTTTATGTTTAAACAAGCGGGCAATGGCTGCCAACGAGCCCTTTACTTTATTGAGTGCTATCTCCCGATGGAAGGTCCAACTGAGCGATGCTTGAAACAAAATCCCCAAATATTTATAGGAAAAAAACTGAGCTATCGGGTGAGCATCAAGAGACCAACGGTAAATCTTCTTCCCCCTCCCAAAAACTAGGACTTTGGTCTTCTTACAGTTGATAACCAACTTATTGACAGAACAGTAGTTGGAAAGGGCTTTCAACTGTCTGATCAGACCTACCCTAGTCTGAGAGAGGATAACCGCGTCATCGGCATATAGTAGACAACCCAAGTGGTACGAGGCCAACTTGGGTGGGAAGAATTCAGAGCGAGTCATCAAAGGAACTAGGTCATTAAGAAACAGATTAAATAGGGTGGGAGCTAGAGTACAACCCTGCCTAACACCTGAAAAGATGGGGAGCCAAGATGTAAGATGCCCCTGATGGGAAAATCTAACAGCCAACGCCGAGTCCCTGTGCAGCAGACGGATTAAAATGAGCAGCCTCCGATCGATTGACAGTTTGGCTAACTTAGCCCAAAGCAGAGACCTGTCAACTGAATCAAAGGCCGCCTTCAAATCTACAAAAGCACAGAAGAACTTGGAATTGGCCTGAACATACTTTTCGACCAGATGGAAAAGGACCAAACAATGGTCGAGGGTTGATCTGTTGGCCTGGAACCCAGCCTGCTCCCTATGGAGCACTTGGAATTCAGCCAACCAGTTATTCAAGATGGATAATAAATGCTTAGCATAGAGCTTTGCTATAACACTTAGCAGGCTTATGGTCCTAAAATTCCCTGGGTCTGACCTATCACCACCCTTATAGATGGGGATAATCACTGTCCTACCCCAATCGGGCAGAAAAGCGCCAGTCCTGTCCAGGGAGGTAAAAAAAGCAGCCAAAAAAGGGGCCCACCAGCCTACATGCGACTTAATAAGCTCCACAGGGACACAATCAATACCGGGAGCCTTTCCTGACTTGAGAGAATGGATTAATTTGACCATCTTCTGCTCCGTGACCGGAGACCACAGGGGGAGGTCCAACAGTAAAGGGGAAAGGTCCTCCTCGGGCTCCTGAGCTGGAAAAAGAGTCCGAAAATGGACCAACCATGTCTCACTAGAGATGGACAGGGGACCAGAGCTACAAGGGCTACCCAAAAACGAGTTAAGGGAACACCAGAAAGTCCTGGAATCCCTATCACGAGCAGAAGAAAGCAAAATATCCCAATTCAGTGCAGAATAGGCTGCCCTTTTACCCCTAAGGAGCGCACGGTACTCTTTCTTGGCATCCAGAAACTCCCAAAACAGTCCCTCTTCCTTCCGCCTCCTGTAAGATCTAAACAAAATACCCAGGCAGGCCTTCAGGGTCCTGCAATCCTGGTCATACCAGGAAGCTCCCCTGCAGACAGCCCCTCGACCCGCCCGCGGTTGACGGGGGGCAAAAGCAAGAAGGGGCCTCAGGAGAGTGATAAGATCCAAATAGTATGATGTCGGGTCCAACGGAGGGCATACTCCCGCCATCAGGTCCCTGATCGCCTGGCAGGAGGGAGAGGACAGTACTTTTCCCCAACTGGAGAGCAAGGTCATTTGACCAGGGTCGTCTGCGTGGGCCAATACAGGCCTCATAAGTGACAGCCCTGTTAGCTCCCACCACCCTTACCATAGACAACTGGAAAGTTAAAATTAAGGGAAGGTGGTCACTATGTATTTCCTGGTCTATTGAAAAACTAGATACATAGGGAAGGAGACTCGGGGAAACAGCAATGTAGTCAATTACACTACAGCCCTGGTGTGAAACAAATGTGAAATTCCCCTCAAGATCCCCAGGGAAAGCCTCATTTAGAATCTGCAAATTAGAATTGGTCACCAAGTCAACCCATCTGAGCCCAGAGGCATTTAGGGTTTTGTCCTTGGAACAGTGACTAAATACTGAAGCACCAGAACTGAAAGAAGGACAGTGGGTCGAAAGCTCCTCAGAATCGGCACCCAGCCGGGCATTTAAATCCCCCACCAAAATGAAAAAAGTCTGCGAGTATCTAAACTGCAGGGTATGAATAAGGACCTCCAGATTGTCCCAGAAATTGCCCTGGAAACTAGAAGCATTGGCTGGGGGGATGCAGACAGTAAGGAAAATGAAAAGCCTATTATTCATACGACCAACAACTGTCAAAGCAATTGGGGGAAGTTTCACCACCTCCACCATCACAAAACCCAGTGCAGAAGAAATAAGGCAGGCAAGACCTCCACTCGGGTGACCCCTAGCAGCATAGGATACAGCCGGGATCCCAAAAACCCTAAACACAGGCAGCTCCAGGTCTTCCCGAGACCATGTTTCTAGGAGACAGAGAATATCCATACCGCAAATGAACTGTAAAAAAGAATGATCAAAAGACCGTGATCGCCAACCTGCTATGTTCCAAGCACAAAGCCTAACTGGTCTTAGAGGGTTGGAAAACTGAGGCTGATGGGGAGATTCTCAGCAGGAGGCCGACCCCCGTGATGTCACTAAATCCTGTGGTGACTGGAGGAGACAACCCGGGCCCACTGGAGACACCGGGGGGGTCTAACGAAGGACCTGCTGACACCGAGGGCATAGGATCACCCAGATCGGGAGCTTCTAAAGAGCCCCCACCCAAGATGGAACTGGGCTGAAGGGGCTCGGAGAAGGTTTGCCTTGGCTTCAGGACATCCGTGGCAAAGCTCTTGGCAAGGAGAGACCTACGCCGCTCAATACCCTGAGCAAGCTTCAGGAGTTTCTCCTGAATAGATGGTACCTGGGCCACCAGGGCACCTCCAGGGCATGGGACATCCTGCGGTAAGCTCTTGGGCAGGGACACAGACTTACCTGGAGTAGTATCAACTAGTAGAAGGGCTGTCGGACGAGTGGCTGCGTCTCTGAAAACCTCTCCCACGTGAACCCCCCAAGAAGACACAAAGCAGCATGAGAAAAAAATTACAGAAGCGAATTGGGACGAGTGGAAAAAAAACAATAAACTGTTGCACACGCCAGTGGGATGGCAGGGACTGAAAAGAAACAATAGCCCCAGGGGGAACCCATCCCAAAATTTGCTCCAGATGGTAAGCAATGGCAGCACTTGAATTCCACAGCGG
>QEPC01005340.1:6469911-6491329 GCA_003113815.1 Sphenodon punctatus
GGGGAGGGTTTTTCTTTTAAAAACTGTTTGGCTGGGGCTTTAAATTTTTTTACATTGCAGCCATTTTTAAATGGCTGCAATGCAAAAAAATCCGGTACCCCGGAATCCGGTACCGGGTCCGGATTACCGGGCCGAATCCGATAATGCCGGTACGCCCAATACCGGCATTATCGGATACCGGATTCTACCGGTTTCCCACCCCTAGTAACCACACACTCTACTCCTCCCCTAGCTGTTCCTTCCCTCCACTGCTGGACTCTGGCCACCCCCAACAGGGGCGCTAGCCCCTGTATAAATACCTGCAAGAGAGAGGGGCAGCCAATGAGGGCTAGGCAACCACACACTCTACTCCTCCCCTAGCTGTTCCTTCCCTCCACTGCTGGGCTCTGGCCACCGCTTTCTTGGCAGAAAATGGCGATCTCTGGTTTTCTCTTCCTCGACAGGCTGTTTTTGAAATACTTTTCCAATTCTTCCTACTCAAATTGACAAATTGTTTTTTTAAAACACAGACCAGGCCTACTTAACAAGATATCTTGTTCTCATGACGTCTGCTAACCAGGAAAAATTAACTAAGGATACTGAACCAAATTATACTCTCTGTTATGCTGGTGTAAAGCCAAAGTAACTTCAAAGGGGTCCAACTACAATGTGGTTATCTGGACTTAGAACTGTATAAAAAAGAGCAGAATACTGCCACTCATCTTCAAAGAGTCAGAAACTTATCAAAATTTCCCATTCTTCCTTCTTGATTCATTGGTCTAATCATAGATCATCCTGAATATTAGTAAACATTTGATTAGTTGTTTGCCACCTGCCTCTACTCACCACAAAATCTGACACCTCATGAGTTCTAAAAGAACATTTAATAAACCATATGCTCCGACACGACCCTAAAGACCACTAAGGGGGATTCACTGGTTTCAGTTAAGAAAGAGCCACTGTGCAGTATAGGTTAGTTATGTGTACGCTAAGCATAGAGAGAGGGGGTGGTTGCCATGTTGGTTCCAGTTATAAGAGATGGAGATGAAGGGTAAAAAACAGACATGCAGCCGGCAAGACCACTTCCCGGGCTGGAAAATCACGGGTGACATGGCCAAGGTCAGGCTCGGGCACTAAACTGATGTACCTGCAGCCAGGGAGCTGTCCCGCCAGCTGCATGGCTTGGAAGCACAACAAACATGCAGGTGCGTGGCCCTGCCCATGCAGTGCTCCCAGTGGCCATCCCCTGCCATGATGGCCAATGAAGCACAGCCCTAGCTGCTGGCCACTGAGGCCCCCGGATCGTGTATGCCAGAACACAACAGACGTGCTAGCCTGCTGTGGCCCGCTTTGGCCCACTGTGGCTCAGGCGGGTGTGGCTCAATCCGGGCTGTGACCGTGGAGACTTTCCAAGGTCACAGCCTGAATTAGTTGCCAACACAGCCTGGACCAAATCTGGCAGTGTCTGCACACATGTGCAGGTGGGTCTTAAAATAGTCAGCCACAGCGGGCCAAGGTCACATCTCACCCAAAGTAGTTCAGATGATGACTTCTGTTGGAACAGCTACTGTTGCAAGATTTTGGGTCTGCAAGCTCTTGGGCCATGTGGGGCTCTTCCTCTGGCATGTAGCAATCCTGACTTGTTACATGCCTAAGGAAGGGCCCTACATGGCCAAAAGCTTGTGTACAACAAACTCATCAACAGTAGTCAGTCTAATAAAAGATATCATCTGAACTACTTTTTTTCCATATGCTTAATATAACAGTTCATGAATTCATCATACTTTTCAATAGAAGCTAACTATATCAGTGAATCTGATCTTGTGGACCATTACTCATCACGGATCAGAGTGGTACTTGGCCATGACAACAGTTCCACTAACTTCAGAAGTACAACACATGAGGGGATTTCAGGATCTGGTCCTATTCATCTACCAAAGATAATAATGTATCTAGAGGCTGATCCTGACTTCAGTGGAGTTTGCTTGAACAATATTTAATTTCAATCCATGTACAATCTCCCCATGGTGATTTGTAACATGTAACTTTAAGGGTGGTTTACCTTCAGAATATGTTGCTCTGCTTTCTCCTGGGTTTTGGCCCCTCCAACACCAGGTGAAGCCGTCAATCCCAGGATCTGAGGCTGTGGAATCTGTGGCTTGTTTTCTTTACTTAGTTTCTTATTTTTCATCTTTTCGTATAAAAAGCGTCGCATGATATTGTTGTAGACACCTTCCTTCTGGGTGTGATGACATTCATCAATAACAATAAGGGAGAAGTCTGGAAGATGTACAGAAAAAAATGGCTGGTTTACTTTTGTTTACGCACTTTAGTATACAAACCCATTTACAGGAAAGGCTATTAAACTGCTATTAAAAAGAGGCACCAAATCAGTTGTCTTAACCTTCAAAATACATCCGCCTTAACATTTTTTAATTCTATGCAAATTTCCTGGAGGGCTGCACTTATGTATGTACGTACGTACGAAAGAGCCAGTGTGTTTTAAAAGGATGGGCATTCAGATGAAATTACAGATTTGGATCCGTTACAGATTAGGATCTGTAATTTCCGGATTTAATTATGGATTTGGATTACGGATTCATATTTAAATCCATTAAAAAAAATAATAAATAAATAATTGCACATGTGCAAAATGGCCACTGGCAGTGTCACTGCCATCGTGGAAAAGGGCAAGCTGATCTGTACATGGGCAAAATAGCCACCATGCATGTGCAGACCAGCTGCCCTTTACCAAAATGGTGGTGAGGCTGCTGCCACCATTTTGGAAAAGGGGTGCGCATGTACACAATGGCTTGGTGGCCATTGTCGAGGAAAAATCCATACTCACACTGTTAGTAAAATCTGTCAGAGTTCTTTATTGTTCTCAAAGTGCAGAGAGAGAGAGCAGCACTGAATCCACGCAGGGAAACAGACTGGTCTGCTCCTCCCAGAATGCATAGGTATTTTATAGGTTACAAAGATACATCAGGTACAGAGATGTCAGTCAAAGACAATATCATAAAATAATGGGAGGTTACTGCAATTATTTACATACTAAGCAAATTATTGTCAAAACAATATAAGCTAGACTGTTTATAAAGTAAGGTGCCTAAACAAAGCTAATTAACTAGCACAGCTCCAAGGCCATTTTCTACTATCTGCTGTAAGGAAAAACAGAGTGGCGTCCCTCTGTCCAACGCTTATCATGCATGAAGCTGTTTCCCAGGCCTTGCTGTGTGAAACAGAACTCAAACTAGCCTCATGATTATTTCTATCTAACAGGCTACTTCTGTTAAGAATGAATATTACCCAGCTTTCCTCTGTCTTCCATTTTGTGCTACCTTCCTTTGGCTATGTGTAGCTTATTTCCATAGGGTCCCTTATAAAAATTCCCCCCCACCATTTTGCGCATTTACAATGACTTTTTAATGTTTTATTTTATTTTTTAAAATTTAAATATGGATCTGTAACCCAAATCTATTATGGTCTGGCCTTTTACAGATAATGGGCAGTTATGGATTAATCCAAATCTGTAATGCCCATCCCTATTTATACTGCAATATATAGGACTAACTTCTTTTTTTTTTTGCATAAATTGTTTGCGGAAAGAATGTCTCTCAGACCCACTATAATTTTAAGCAGTGGCAAGAATTGCACTGAGTGTACAATTAAGACCTGTGGAACTGCAAGAGGATGTTGTGAAGTCCAAAAACATAACTAGGTTAGAAAAACGAATGGGTAAGTTCTTAAAAGGATAGGTCCATAAACATTATTAGTCAAGTTTGCCCAGGGTGTGACACCCTGAACTGTTAGTGAACAGCAGGAAATGGGTTGCTCCATTACGACTCAACTCGGTTAGGCACTTCTCTGAAGCAACCAGTACTGGCCACAGTTGGAGACAGGATGCTGTCAAGACCACCTCAGAGTAAAGACACGGCTGCAGTTTTGGCTGGATAGGTAAGCCACGGGTCCTTTAAGAGGGTTCATCTGGACTGAGCCTAAGTAGGTCAGCTAAACTGGCCACAGTTGGGGAAGCTACAGGCCAGAAAGGCAGAAGCCTTCAGTGAGGGAGGAACAGAGGGGGAGAACAGAGTAACCCTGGGGAGCAGGCTGGGAAGCCAGACTCTCCAGGAGGCAGGTTTGGGAAGACCTATCAGGCTTGAGCAGAGAGCAAGCCGGGCCATTAGGGATGGGAATTTCATTTTTGAAATGATAATGAATCCAAAACAAAAATTTATTTTAAAAATGTATTATCCCACCCCTCCTGTCTCAGCAGCTCACATCGTACAATATATAAAAACACGTAAAACAACTTGAAACAACTTTAAAAGGAGGTACCAAATACCCTCCCCCACCCCCACTCAAACCCAAACCCCCATCCATCACCCATCTTCCTTGCCAAACGCCTGGCGAAACAGCCAGGTCTTACAACTTCGTCAAAACAAGGGGAGGTCAGGGGCCAGCCGGGCCCTCACTGGCAGGGAGTTCCACAGCCGCGGTGCGGCCACTGAGAATGCCCTCTCCTGTGTGGTCCCCCAGAAGACTTGGGGGACCTCGAGCAAGGTGCCCCCCAGTCCAGTATCTGGGGGGTGAAGCGGTCCAGCGGATAGGCAGGGCCCAGACCATTTAGGACTTCATAGGTTAAAGCTAGCATCTTGAACTGGGNGACATTCATCAATAACAATAAGGGAGAAGTCTGGAAGATGTACAGAAAAAAATGGCTGGTTTACTTTTGTTTACGCACTTTAGTATACAAACCCATTTACAGGAAAGGCTATTAAACTGCTATTAAAAAGAGGCACCAAATCAGTTGTCTTAACCTTCAAAATACATCCGCCTTAACATTTTTTAATTCTATGCAAATTTCCTGGAGGGCTGCACTTATGTATGTACGTACGTACGAAAGAGCCAGTGTGTTTTAAAAGGATGGGCATTCAGATGAAATTACAGATTTGGATCCGTTACAGATTAGGATCTGTAATTTCCGGATTTAATTATGGATTTGGATTACGGATTCATATTTAAATCCATTAAAAAAAATAATAAATAAATAATTGCACATGTGCAAAATGGCCACTGGCAGTGTCACTGCCATCGTGGAAAAGGGCAAGCTGATCTGTACATGGGCAAAATAGCCACCATGCATGTGCAGACCAGCTGCCCTTTACCAAAATGGTGGTGAGGCTGCTGCCACCATTTTGGAAAAGGGGTGCGCATGTACACAATGGCTTGGTGGCCATTGTCGAGGAAAAATCCATACTCACACTGTTAGTAAAATCTGTCAGAGTTCTTTATTGTTCTCAAAGTGCAGAGAGAGAGAGCAGCACTGAATCCACGCAGGGAAACAGACTGGTCTGCTCCTCCCAGAATGCATAGGTATTTTATAGGTTACAAAGATACATCAGGTACAGAGATGTCAGTCAAAGACAATATCATAAAATAATGGGAGGTTACTGCAATTATTTACATACTAAGCAAATTATTGTCAAAACAATATAAGCTAGACTGTTTATAAAGTAAGGTGCCTAAACAAAGCTAATTAACTAGCACAGCTCCAAGGCCATTTTCTACTATCTGCTGTAAGGAAAAACAGAGTGGCGTCCCTCTGTCCAACGCTTATCATGCATGAAGCTGTTTCCCAGGCCTTGCTGTGTGAAACAGAACTCAAACTAGCCTCATGATTATTTCTATCTAACAGGCTACTTCTGTTAAGAATGAATATTACCCAGCTTTCCTCTGTCTTCCATTTTGTGCTACCTTCCTTTGGCTATGTGTAGCTTATTTCCATAGGGTCCCTTATAAAAATTCCCCCCCACCATTTTGCGCATTTACAATGACTTTTTAATGTTTTATTTTATTTTTTAAAATTTAAATATGGATCTGTAACCCAAATCTATTATGGTCTGGCCTTTTACAGATAATGGGCAGTTATGGATTAATCCAAATCTGTAATGCCCATCCCTATTTATACTGCAATATATAGGACTAACTTCTTTTTTTTTTTGCATAAATTGTTTGCGGAAAGAATGTCTCTCAGACCCACTATAATTTTAAGCAGTGGCAAGAATTGCACTGAGTGTACAATTAAGACCTGTGGAACTGCAAGAGGATGTTGTGAAGTCCAAAAACATAACTAGGTTAGAAAAACGAATGGGTAAGTTCTTAAAAGGATAGGTCCATAAACATTATTATTCAAGTTTGCCCAGGGTGTGACACCCTGAACTGTTAGTGAACAGCAGGAAATGGGTTGCTCCATTACGACTCAACTCGGTTAGGCACTTCTCTGAAGCAACCAGTACTGGCCACAGTTGGAGACAGGATGCTGTCAAGACCACCTCAGAGTAAAGACACGGCTGCAGTTTTGGCTGGATAGGTAAGCCACGGGTCCTTTAAGAGGGTTCATCTGGACTGAGCCTAAGTAGGTCAGCTAAACTGGCCACAGTTGGGGAAGCTACAGGCCAGAAAGGCAGAAGCCTTCAGTGAGGGAGGAACAGAGGGGGAGAACAGAGTAACCCTGGGGAGCAGGCTGGGAAGCCAGACTCTCCAGGAGGCAGGTTTGGGAAGACCTATCAGGCTTGAGCAGAGAGCAAGCCGGGCCATTAGGGATGGGAATTTCATTTTTGAAATGATAATGAATCCAAAACAAAAATTTATTTTAAAAATGTATTATCCCACCCCTCCTGTCTCAGCAGCTCACATCGTACAATATATAAAAACACGTAAAACAACTTGAAACAACTTTAAAAGGAGGTACCAAATACCCTCCCCCACCCCCACTCAAACCCAAACCCCCATCCATCACCCATCTTCCTTGCCAAACGCCTGGCGAAACAGCCAGGTCTTACAACTTCGTCAAAACAAGGGGAGGTCAGGGGCCAGCCGGGCCCTCACTGGCAGGGAGTTCCACAGCCGCGGTGCGGCCACTGAGAATGCCCTCTCCTGTGTGGTCCCCCAGAAGACTTGGGGGACCTCGAGCAAGGTGCCCCCGGATGACTGCAGGGGCCGATCCAAAGCCTGAGGGGTGAGGTGATCCCACAGATATGCAGGGTCCAGGCCGTTTAGGGCTTTATAGGCCAATACCAACACCTTGAATCGGGCCTGGAAAACCACTGGCAGCCAGTGCAGAGAACGGAGCACTGGTGTAATGTGCTCCCGGCAGCCCAGCCCCACCAAAAGCCGGGCCGCCGCATTCTATACCAGCTGCAACGTCCGAGCTGTCATCATGGGTTGCCCCACGTAGAGCGCGTTACAATAGTCCAGTAGTAGTAGTAGTAGTAATAACCTTTATTGGTTCGACCATTTGGCTGCTACAATATAAATATAATACAATACGATACATCCATCATAATGATGCATAACAAAAGAACAACAATAGTACTGAAAATGATACAGTGCATCAATCATACTATCATACTATCAAGCAAAAACAACAAAATAATTAAAAGGAGCTGAGAAGAAAAATCTTGGAACTAATTAAAGAAAGCTCCAGTACTAGAGACACCTGTCTAAACCACTCTACTTTATGCCACAGCAATGATTATGATTATACGTATCAGGCCAACCTCTTTAATATTCTAACAAAGCCAAATCCCTCCTTTTGGCAAGTAAGAAAAAAAAAATTGCCGCCTTATACATTATCTTTTCGTTTGTACTGGCCAAGATAAATTTTAACTTTTGTTCATAATTCCACCAGGAGGTCAGTAAATCCAACAGCCCCCTGAACTGGTAACGAGTCTTTACAGATAACACACACTCAAATAAGTAACAGTTTAGATCCTCAATCTGCTCTTTACAATCACAGACTCTTTGATGGTACGGAATCCCTCTCAAACGTCCCTCTAGTACTTTCGAGGATGTTAACTGAAATCTGCCCAGTGTAAGAGCCTTCCTCAAGGCAGAGCTGGATATACATACCAAATAACTTTCTAATTGGTGTAACATTTTAATCTTCCCATACTGGGGGGCAACCACTGACCCTGCGACCAATGCCATGTCATGTTGCTTAGCAATATCAGATTGTCGGGCCTCAAGTAATCTTTTCAGAGAGTCCCTTGGCTTCAAGAGAGAAACCAATTCCATTTAATAAATGTATAAAGCGTCTTCTCCATGTAAATTTATTTTTGAAATTTTCTTGTTACTCCCAACAGCCATAGGGAAGACTATCCTTAGGCATATACATTAACCTAATCCAAAAATTACAAATGGTCACTTGGGCTTTGTAAGTTATAGGCAATACTCCTGTTTCTGCCCTCAGGAAAGATACTGGACAGGCACACCTAAAATCCTTCTAAGGATCCCATTTTGGACCACTTCCAAAGAAGAGGCCTCAAAGCCCCATACTTCGGCCCCATACAACATTTGGGGTATGAGTTTATATGATATCAGCTGGATGGCTGGTTTAATCAACCTTCCCCCACTAGTAGCCCAGAATCTGACAATTCCTCCTGCTGTTTGCTGTGTTTTTAGCTTAACAGCTGCCAAGTGGTGTATCCAAGAACCAGAGGCAGCAAAATTCAGCCCCAAATATCTGAAACTGGGCACCTGATCAATTTTATTTCCATCCAGTTCCCACCTACGTGTACGCATTCTCCTGGCAAAGACTACGATCTTTGTTTTGGCATAGTTTATTTTTAGCTTTTCAGTCTTGCAGTAGACACTTAGCACCAACAGCAACCTTCTCATCCGATTCTCAGCGGTCGACAGCAGCACCATATCGTCCGCGTATAGGAGAATTCGGAGAGCTCTCCTCCCTAAGGTCAACTCGTCAACTCGGGTGCAAAGGTCAACTCGTCTCTGTAGGTGTCTACAATATCATTTATATAAAATGTGAAATTAGTCCAACCCAGAGGTGATGAAAGCATGGATGATGGTGGCCAGGTCCGAGTCCGAGACATACGGCCGAAGCAGTTGCACCAGGTGTAGTTGGTGAAAAGCACTCCTCGCCACAGCCTGCACCTGGATATCCAGGCAGAGCTACGCATTGAGGAGCACCCCCAGACTTTGAACCTGGGAAACCAACGGAGGACAGACCCCGTCAATGACGGGGGCCGCCATCTCCATCGGCTTACCCACCAACATCACCTCCGTCTTGTCAGGATTCAGCCTCAGTCGGTTTGCCCTCATCCAGTCCCCCACAGCTGCCAGACACCGGGTAAGCACCGAGACTGCCGAGCCTGGGTCTGTTGAAAAAGAGAGGTATAGCTGGGTGTCATCAGCATATTGATGACACCGCATACCCAACCTCCTGATCACCTCGCTGAGTGGCTACATGTACACACTGAACAGGAGAGGGGACAAAACAGAACCCTGCGGGACTCCACACGAGAGGTCCCTGTATGATGAAAAATATTCCCCGAGCACCATTCGCTGAGTTCTTCCAGTCAGGAATGAGCGGAACCATTCTAGAACAGTCCCATCCACCCCTGCACAATCTCGCAGGCGCGTCACTAACATCTCGTGGTCAATGGTATCAAATGCAGCGGATAGATCTAATAGGATCAACAGGGTCGAACGACCCTGTTCCTGGCGCAGATCATCCACCAAAACCACAAGTGCAGTTTTGGTGCCATGACCCAGTCGAAATCCTGACTGAGAGGGATCAAGAAAACCGACACGATCATGATGCCCCTGCAGGTGCTGGGCCACAGCCCGTTCGATAATCTTCCCTAAAAAGGGAAGGTTGGACACAGGCCGATAGCTGGCGAGGGAGTCAGCGTCAAGCGATGGTTTCTTGAGCTGAGGCCGCACCACCACCTCCTTGAGACAGCCCGGCACTCTGCCCTCCCGAAGGGAGGCATTGACCACTCCAGCCAGCAACGGACCCATTGTCTCCCGGCAAGGTTTAATTAGCCAAGACGAGCACGGACCTAACTCACAAGAGGTGGCCCTAACCACCCCAAGAACAACGACCGCATCGGTGGGTGTCACTGACTGATATTGATCCCATACAATTGGACACGACGGGGCTTTCACAACCTCCAGTTCCTCATGTATATCAATTGCAGCGTCGAAGTCCTGGTGAATACGAGCAATTTTCTCCACAAAATAATCCACAAACATGTCACACCGGGCCTTAGATGACTCCACTCCCAGGTGAAGGGAAGCTGTACTGACCAGCCCCCACACCACCCAGAAAAACTCCGCTGGATGGGATTTTGCGGATGTTATGAGGGCAGCAAAGAACTCCTTCTTTGCTGTCCGCATAGCTATGGCATAGGCCCGTAAACTGGCTCATATCCTATCATATCATATCATATATTTTATTTAGTGGCGTATCCAAATGGACATAACCAACATAGGTTTTAAAATACACAATGAAAATCAAACAGTAAAATAATACAAAATACATTATCTTATAAAAATTTGATCCCATCATTTTGCTCCTCATTTTACCCTGGTCCTTATCTTCCTTAATAAATCACAGTGGAGGAACTATTTTCTCAGGATAAAACCAAGGCATCATCCAGCAATGGCCATACAAAAAGAAAAGTTAAGGAATTTTGGGTTGTCAGACAGTTTTATCTACTACTGCACCTTCGGGATTAGTAGCTTTAAATTTTAGGAAGCAGCTTCTCCTTGTTGTTGATTTCAACAGAAATCTAGTTACAGCCTCTGAAATTCCTGCAAATTTATCTTCTCGTAAGATTTTTGTCAATTCCTGACAAGATTTCCCTGGAGTACATACCAAAATTGGATTCAGATAGCTCTCCCTAATATCCTGGCATAATTGGCAGTCCAACAAGATATGGGATATCGTTTCAACCTGTAGGGAGTCAAACGGGCAAAGATGGTTTAAAAAGGGTGTCCCGTTATAATGGCCCTCAACAACCATGGAGGGGAATACACTGAATTGAGCCAAGTGCAGTTTATGGCCCAAAGTATTGGGCCAACCTCTTTTCCAGTAATCAGCTGCCTGATCAGCGTTGGGGATCAGAATTGCATACTGCCTCAGAGGAGCTGAGACTGTTATGGCGGCAATATCTTCTTGGCGAGCAACATCCCCTATTCTCCTTTTAATTTCTGCTCGCGCCACCAAAAAGCTTCTGCTTTGAAAATAGGTTTTTGAAAAACCCAATTTAGCCACGGCCTCCTCTACAACTGAAAGCCACCGTGATTGGAATTTATCATTTGCCAACAAGGGGAAGAAACCCGAGTGGGGATAAACAGCAACACGCAGCCATTGTAGAAGCGAATACTTTTTAACCCTCCAATTCCAGCTGATTTGACCCATTTCTAACCAGGCTCCAGCTGCCACGGTTCCCTGGTGTAAATTCGACTGTGTCAAAGGCCGCCTTTAAGTCTATGAAGGCGGCAAATAATCTTTTGTTCTGCGTCACATATTTTTCCGCAAGATGTTTTAAGATTATAGCATGGTCAGTCATAGATCGGCCCTTCTGGAAGCCTGCCTGTTCTATACACATGATAGATTTCTTCTGTAATCAGTCCTCCAAGCTCTCCAATAAAAATTTAGCGTAAAGCTTCCCTACCACACTAAGGAGGCTAATTGGCCTATAGTTTGAACGATCTTCCTTGGAACCCTTTTAAAAAAAAATTGGGACCACTATAGCCAATAGCCAATCATTAGGAATCATACCACTCTGATTCACCCAAGTGAAAAGTGATGACAAAAAGGGGCCCACCAATCTTTTGGGCTTTCAGAAATTTCACTGGTATAAGATCGTGACCCAGGGCCTTCCCCACTTTCAAGCCATCAATCAACCTGGATATCGTCAAGTTCGACAGGCAAACATGCAAATGTTTCATAAATTGAAAAAGGAATGTAATACTCAGACTGACCTGTGAATTTTAAATTGAAATACTGTTCCCATTTAGCAGAGGGAATCACTGCAGGCATACCCTCCCCACCCCCCAGTTCCTAACGAAGGGCCATTTAATATCCTCCAAAACAAACCTGCATCCCTCAACTGAGCTGCTGCAAGTAATTTACCCCACTGGCAGTCTCCATAAACCTTTTCCTCCTTTATCAAAGCCCTATATTTTCTCCTTGCTGTAATAAACTCCATCCTGCTGTAAGGAGTTTTAATTCTCCTATACCTCACAAGCTGAGCATGTACGGATCTTTTAGCATTCCTACACTCTTTATCATACCAGGGATGATTTTTAAAGTCTCTAGGCTTAACTGGTCTATACAGTAATTCCCTGAAATACTCAACAAGGGTATCATATGTTCCAATAATTTTACTATCTGTTGCAGAGATATCAGCACACATCCCTTGACCTGATCTTGTGATAGTCTTACAAGCATTCTCTAGGGATGACAAACTTTTGACAAACCAGTTAGAAAACCAGGTGATCTTATTGCAGATTCACTTTGAGATGGAAACAAGATTGTCAGCGGAAGATGATCACTCAGATGGTTATCTGCCACCTGAAACGATTCAGCCAAAAAGGTCAAATCCAGCGAAACAATGATGTACTCAATTGTACCGGACCTCTGATGTGAGATAAATGTAAAATCCCCAATCAAATCGCCTGGCGATGAACCATTCAAGGGAAACCGCCCCAAATCGACCAATATCTCCGCTAAGGCAATCCCGGAGCCATTTATAACAGGATCCCTAGCTTGTCTTGGGTATAAAGGAGGGCAATTGGGCCTTCCCCACAAAGAGAAATAAGCAACCAATGTGTCATTATTTGGCCCCATTCTGGCATTCAGGTCGCCTGCTATCAATATCTGTTTGTTTGGAGATTTTTTTAAAAAAGTTCTCTATAAAAGCTCTAAATCGGGCCCAGTAGCTGTTCTCTGACAATTTACCACCAGACGGGGGGCTATACGCACCAAGTAACCTTCAAGTTCTATAGATGTTTTAGACCACGTCTCCTGCAATAAAAGTATATCAAACTGGTGTAAATACTGTATAAAGAAAGGGTCCGCACACTTTGATCGCCACCCAGCAATATTCCAAGAACAAATCTTGCAATTTTGGGGAGATCGAACTAACCTTCAGCTAGTCACTGGAGGTGGCTCAGCTACCAGGGCAAGGTTTGGGGAACCATCCCTATTGCACATCTTCTAAACCGTATCCATAAACACCGGTAAAAAATTTCTAGGGGAAACCAGGGCGTAAGAATGCAAAGTCAACTCTTTCCCCACCGGGGATTCTACCTCCAGTATTATCTTGGGCGATAGTTTTCCCAAGTTGGAGAAAGAGTCAGAAGATTTTGTCACACTCTGTGATACTAAAATCTTTCCTTGATTTTTACTATCCTTTCTTAGTGATATAGTTAGAACATCATTAAGGTTTTTTTGAGCCAATAAACTTTCCTCTCTTGCTAAACCTAGTTCCTGAAGAGGAATAAAAAAACCTGCACTATCCAAGCAGCAATTTGGGTCACTACCTGGTGGAGAGTGTTTAGAGAGAGCTCTATTCTTATTTGGTACGCAAAAAGACCTTTTTGACAATACAACACCTTTATTAACTGGAATATGCGAGTTACCTTTGGAGATTTCTAATAATCTCTGATTTATAGGAACCTCTCGTGTCAAAGGAAGTCTCGACTGGGGAGAGACTTCAATGGGAATTTTCTTAAGCTGATCCTCGCTGGAAGGTTGGAAATCCATCTGATCTTCCATGTCAGAAGTTTCAGGGGTGGCTGAACTATCTTTGGAGCACCTGTCACCCCTGATTGGTAAACCTCACTGACCACAATTCCCCAAGTATGGAGGAGAAAGGAATCAGTCAATATCTTCTGTACCCATCTAACTGACCTAATGCACTATTAAAAGGTGTGCTGGAGGACCCTGGGATAAAGATTGAAAAAAATTTAATCTGCCCCAAAGGAATACTGTAATGCAATATCCTGCTAAGAAATTGCTGAATATATCTTTTCCCGTACCAATTCGGGAAATAACCATTAGGTAAAGGGTGTATTTTAAAGGCTAATGCAAATTTATTTACTGAAACTAAGTCGGGCAAACGCCCCATATAGGTGATCGGAGGAGAGCTCTTTTCCAAACGGTCTAAAGAGACCGCTGTTGTACTATACCAGGAACCCAGATCCAACTTGGGCTCTTGTTCTAATACAACTGCTCTGTTATTTCTCTGTTTAAACACAGAGGTAGAATCATTTGGTAAGGAAGAGGGCAATAAATGTCGCAAGACACTCTTATTCCCTACATTAAGATCGATAACAGAACTGGTAATTCTTGTTAACTGGGATGATTGAGAGTTAAGTATCCTAATTATATCTGCTAGTTGTTTACTCAGTTGCTTAATCAAATCCCCGATCAGAAAACACTGAACCCCTAGGATATCATACAAATTTCTATGGCCAGGAGGATCATTAATCCCAGGGTCACTAGAGGCTAAAGCCTGCAATTTTGGGCTGGACTTATCTATTTCACCTTCTAACTGTCCCTGCAATTCACAGAATGAAACGCTCTGGCCTGGTCTGCTATCTGGATTGGGAGTCCGAGGGACTTGGTCAGGGCTAGAATGTTCAAGGCAGGAATCTATTTTGCATTGTTTTGTTCTATTCCCTTGTTCGTTAAATCCCACCCCCCACCCTGGTCTCCCTCTTTTACAGGACATTACAGAGTACTCAAATAAAGTACTCAAATAAATGCGACTAAACTACCAGACAGGGGCGGCTCGTCCATGGGCCACGCCTAAGGCCGCGCGCAGCCCTTAGGTGTGATGCCCGTTGGTGTGCGCTGTCGACGCTGCCATAGGCGTGTCTGTTCTTAAATACCCCCGCCCCGTGTGATGTCACTCGGGGAATCCCTGCGTGCTCCCGGCCAGTTACAGTCAATGTCTCTCTCACAATAAGCCGTGGGGGATTTGGCAGTTAAACAGTTCCTGCTGCGACTTGGCTCTGCCTCACTCTCAGGGTATTTTCAGACGATACGGGGCCCTTTGGCCCCGTACCGGCACCACCGGCTTCGTTCCCCGCCGGGGTCACCCCGTAACGGCACAACAGACCGTGGCCAACATCTGGCGCGCCGCGAACAGACGTACGAGACACGGTGACCACAGGTGGGTATTCACCGTGGTTCACCGTGATCTCGTAACGTCTGAAGACACCCTCAGTCTCACCAGCAGCAGTGGCAAATGCCAGGAGGTCGTCGCAAGCCTTCCCATTGTCCTGGCGCGTTCCCTCAGGTAGCCGTTGGCCATAAACTGGCTCTATAACACAATCTGTCGGCTTCAGCACGAGAATGACGCCACCGTTGCTCTAACCGCCACCCTTCTCGCTTCAGCAACCGCAGCTCCTCTGAAAACCAAGGAGGTCTGTAGTGCTGCCGCGCGGGTAGTGGATGCCTAGGAGCCGTCTGATTGATGGCCCCAGTGATCAGAGCATTCCATAATACGACAAGGCCATCAATGAGACGGTCGTCGAGATTAGAGGGTATCTCGCCCAGAGCCCTCTGGAATTGCTCCGATTCTATCAACCTCTGGGGGTGAACCAATTGAATTGGTTCTGCACCTTTCTGAGGGCAGACATATGCCAGGAGCGAGGCCTGCAGAAGGTAATGGTCCATCCATGACAAAGATATAGTTGATATCTCCCCCACTAACGGATCACCTGTCTCAAGGCCAGTGCAAAACACAAGATCCAAGGTATGCCCCCCACGATGTGTCGGGCCAATCACTTTCTGAGACAGGTCCATGGTTGCCATGGTGGCCATGAACCCACGCTCTGCTCCCCCAAGGTCAGCGTCGGCATGGATGTTGAAGTCCCCCAAGACTATTGTCTTCGGGGACCTCAACACCACTCCCGACACCAACTCTGCTAGAGCATGCAGGGTTTCTTCAAAATTAAGCTGGTTTCTTCTGCACACCCCTACAGTGCAGCAGCTAAGGATATTTTCAAACATGACGCTACCACAGGTGGCCACGCTAACTCTGGCATGACTACCCAGAGTGGTGTCATGTCCGCTCCCACCTGCCAGATGTTTGCTGTGGGTGGGAGCAGAGTTTACCCTGGACCATGACAGGGCTAACTCCGGGATGTGCACTGGGCTCCCTGCCAGCGCACATTTTGGAGTTACACCTACCACGGTGTGGAGAAGGCAACCCTGGACCGGGTGTTGCTTTTGCACACCCCTGCAAGGCAATGAGTTACAAAAGTTTTGTTCAATTGAAGTTGCTCTGCAAACTATTATAGGAAATGATACTTTCAAAGAGAGAACAAGACAGCCGAATTACCAGAGCCCAGATTGAGTTGGCAAGACTAGTAATTAAAAAAAAAAAAAAAAAGTAAAATCACCTAAAGATTAACCCTCCTCCCACACACAGTTTTTGCATTGCCACTTTACATTCCACAGTGTAATGTTAGATTAAAAAACTTGCCTGATAGCTGAACCCCTTCTTCGTCTGCTTTACTGGCATTCACCAATGAATTCTCTAGGATCTGGGCAGTGCTGATAATGACATCATGATTTCTGACAACTTCAGGGAACGAGATTTTCAGTTGAGAATCGCCACTTAATCCAGTAACATTGTACCAACGCTTTAGGTAGGGGTGGAATTCTTTCCGGAAATGCTGCTCCACTAATGGCACCTGAACAATAGATTACAAAAAAATTAACTATTAAACACACAAAATTAACAAAATTAATTCTATTAAACACACAGAATTCTTCTTTTGATTAAAATTTCCTCTCTGCATACAGCAGTGTTTACACAACAATCCTACATATTTAGTGTCAAATCACTCCGTCAAATTTTAAATGTGGAAGGGATGCAAGGATGAAACCTACTCTTGTGATCACATGGGCATATGATGCTATGACCATTCCATCTCTGAATACAAGTTTTACACCATGCTGATGACTGAGATACTGGGAAAACCACTTAGCTGGCGCCAACTGATTTTTGCAGATCTTAGTAGGGCAGGTCATGTTGGGGGTATTGGGCCTGCTATCTCTGTAGCACCATTCCCTGAAAACACAGGACAGGGAAACCCAGGAGAATTATTGCTGACCCTGTTGCAACTTCCTGCTTTGCAACTTCAAAAGACCTTGAAGGGATTTTGTAGGTCAGATGAAAATATGATCTTTCTGGTTGTTTTCTGTAATAATCATTGCAGTATTTACGTGATTCCTCTGCATTGCTAGGTGCCTAGCAGAGGACTTTCTGTTCTTCTTCCCTCCCAGGCTAAGGTGGTGTCACTGCTGGGAAACTGTATTAAAAAACTGCTGTCACCATGTCAGTGCTGTCACAGATGATGGTCTTACAGATTGCCTTGAAAGTATCTGGATTAGTCTGATATCCCCTGGAATTTCCTGTCACAGCTAAATCACTACAGCTAAGAATGCCTAACATTTGACTTTTACATGCTTTTTAAGGCCATTAAGAAAACAAAGATCCACTCAAGAAATTCATTATTACAATTAGCGTGCTCCATTTAAATGTGTAATATTAGCAAAGTGAGATAGACATTAAAATGCTATTTATTAATTTATTATTATTATTATTTATATAGCACAAGCAATGTACCTGACATTGAACAGTCATGATTAGAGACAGGTCCCTGCCTCAAGGGGCTTACAATCTACAATGTAAGGGGGAGGGGGACATATGGAGAGACATGGATACATTCAAGAAGTTGAGAAGACGCATATGCACATGCTTAGCTTAGTTAAAAGGGGGATTCTTGAGGATGAGTCAGTAGGAGAAAAAGCACACATGAGCTTCTATGGGGGTGGGGAGCCAGGGAAAGTCTGATGGAAGAGGGAGACTTTAAAGGTTGGTAATCTAAGATGATACTCATTTTATTCTTACTATTACTATTCTTACTACAAGGCACAGCATACCTTATTCACAAGCACTATAACTTTACTAGGCTCTCCTGCTTTTCTCTTCTTATCCAAATGGTCTTTAGTAATGTAAACAGCCACTCGGGTTTTACCACTCCCTGTAGGGAGACAGATTATAACATTCTTCCCTTCCAATGCTGGTTTCGCTACTTCCATCTGGTAATCTCGGAGGGTCAATTCCGGTTCAGGAGAAACTCTTTTGTCCACCTCAGCATCATCTAGGAGTATGGAAAAACAGAAGGGTCAAACCAAGAAAGTCACCTGCAAATTCTACAACTGACAATTAAAATTCTTGTGGCCATGAACCTATTCCAAAGCATAAAGTGAAAGGTGAGAAGGCAAATCGGAAGAATTTTCATGACAATGACAAGTTAATCGAGTGTAGGTCAAAACAGAGTCGTTCAGTTTATATTACATGCATTTTAATATATATTTCTAAGAAAACCGTCAGTGCTCCTGAGTAATGTAGCCAAAAGGGTTGCTGCTTAAACACTAAAGTTTGTTACAGTGTCCCACACGGACTAGTTCAAAATGGACAAAAATTGCAACCAAACAACATACCAAACTGAAGTGTAATCTCATTGCATTGAGTGAATGACAGCAGGATCAGGTCACAAGTATCAGGACAGTTGTTCTCAAAACAGGGGACTGAAAGTATACTGGGGCAGTGCTTCATTTGTAAAAATACAAAGTGGTGCGAGGGTGTCCGAGAAGTCCCATCCCTTGATGTTGGAAGCACGTGGAGAAGGTATTCAGAGGCGCTGGTGGAGATAGCCAGCCAGGCTCCCCTGCTAATATTTATTTATTTATTTAATTAATTAATTAAAGTTTTATACCCCACCCCTCCTGCCAACAGGCAGCCTGGGGCGGCTAACAAAGTCCATCAATAAAATACAATAAAAACATATATAAACATCATATAATAATAATCACATTTAAAAATGAGATAAAAATCCCTAACATCCCCATCCCCAACCACCCTCACCCTTCTCCCTCGCCAAACACCTGACGGAACAGCCAGGTCTTACAATTCTTACAAAAAACTGGGAGGTCTGGGGCCAGACGGGCCTCCACCGGGAGGGAGTTCCAAAGGCGTGGCACAGCCACAGAGAACACCCTTTCCTGGGTAGCCCCCCGGGAAACCCGAGGGACCTCCAACAGGGCACCCCCAAATGACCGCAGGGGCCAGTCACGAACCCGGGGGGGTGAGGTGGTCTCGCAAATAGACAGGGCCCAGACCGTGTAAGGCTTTATAGGTCAAAACCAACACTTTGAATCGGGCCCGGAAGACTATTCGCAGCCAGTGCAGTGATTGGAGCACTGGTGTAATGTTCTCCCGGCGACCCAGCCCCACCAGGAGCTGGGCCACCGCATTCTGCACCAGTTGCAGCTTCTGAGCCGTCACCATAGGTAGCCCCACATAGAGCGCATTACAGTAGTCTAACCGAGAGGTGATAAAAGCATGCATGATCGTGGCCAGAGCCAGAACCAAAACCAGCGGCCAAAGCCGCCGCACCAGATGTAACTGGCGGAAGGCACTCCTCGCTACAGCCTCCACCTAGAGATCCAGGCAGAGCTGCGCATCGAGAAGCACCCCCAGGTTCCGCACCTGAGAAGTCAGTGGAGGACAAACCCCCCCAACTGAGGGAGCCGTCATCTCCATCGACTTACCCACCAGCATCACCTCCATCTTGTCAGAATCCAGTTGCAGTCAATTAGCCCTCATCCAGTCCCCCACAGCTGCCAAACACCGGGTAAGCACTGAGACAGCTGGGCCTGGGTCAGCTGAAAATGAGAGGTACAGTTGTGTGTCATCCGCATACTGATGACACCTCACCCCGTACCCCCTGATCACCTCGCCGAGCAGCTGCATGTGCACATTGAACAGGAGAGGGGACAAGACAGAACCCTGTGGGACCCCACACAAGAGGTCCTGGTGAGATGAAAAATAATCACCGAGCACCACCCGTTGAGTTCTTCCAGTCAGGAATCAGGAATGAGCGGAGCCATTCAAGAACAATCTCGTCCACCCTTGCACTGTCCCGCAGGCACGTCACCAACATATCGTGGTCAACGGTATCAAATGCAGCCGAGAGATCTAACAGAACCAAAAGGGTTGAACGACCCTTATCATTTTCCTGGCACAGATCATTGACTAAAGTCACCAATGCTGTCTCAGTGCCATATCCCGGACGAAAGCCAGACTGCGAGGGATCGAGATAATCAACGCAGTCAGGATGCCGTTGGAGCTGCTGAGCCACCACCCATTCAATAACCTTCCCTAAAAAGGGAAGGTTAGAGACAGGCCAATAGCTGGCAGGGGAGTCAGCATCAAGAGATGGTTTTTTGAGCAAAGGCCGAACCACTGCTTCCTTGAGGCAGCCCAGCACTCTGCCCTCCTGTAGGGAGGCGCTGACCACCCCAGTCAGCAACGGCCCTACTGTCTCCTGGCATCTCTTAATCAGTCAGGATGGGCAAGGGTCTAGTTCACAAGAAGTGGGTCAAACCGCCCCCAGCACCCCCACCATGTCAGCGGGTGTCACCGACTGAAATTGATCCCACAAAATTGGACAAGTCGGGTTTCTACCACCTCTACCTCCTCTACTGTATTAACTGCGGCATCGAGGTCTTGGTGAATACGAGCAATTTTCTCCGCAAAGTAATCCACAAAAAGGTCACAGCGGGCAGACGATGACTCAACTCCAGGGTTCAGGGAGGCCGGACTGACCAGTCCGTGAACAACCCAGAACAGCTCTGCTGCACGGGATTTTGCAGATGCTATGAGGGCAACAAAGAATTCCTGTTCCTGAATACCTTTCTGTTTGTGTGTCCGCATAGCTACGGCGTAGGCTCGTAAACTAGCTCTATGCCGCAATCTGTCAGTTTCAGCCCAAGAACGATGACAGTGTCGCTCCAACTGCCGCCCCTCCTGCTTCAGCAACCGCAGTTCCTCAGAAAACCAAGGAGGTCTGCGGAGCCTCCGCCTGGGCAACCGACGCCTGGGAGTCGTCTGATCAATGGCCTCTGCCAGCAAGATGTTCCATAGCTTGACGAGGTCATCGATGCGACGGTCGTCAAGGTCAGAGGGTAGTTTCCTCAGAGCGCCTAGGAACCGCAATGGGTCCAACAGCCTTTGGGAGCAGACCATCCTAATAGGTTCCACACCCTTACAGGGGCAGACATGCGCTAGAAGGGAGGTCTGCAGGAGGTAATGATCCATCCATGACAAGGGCACTGCTGATACTTCCCCCATTAACAGAGCTCCCGCCTCAAGGCCAGTGCAAAACATGAGTTCCAAGCTATGTCCCCCAAAATGTGTTGGGCCGATGACACTCTGGGACAGGCCCATGGTTGCCATGGCAGCCATGAACTCATGCTTGGCTCCTCCAAGAACCGTGTCGGCGTGAATGTTGAGGTCCCCCAAGATTATCGACTTTCGGGTACCGCAACACCACCTCCAACACGGCCTCTGCCAGAGCATGCAGGGAGGCCGCCTTACTGGTGGGTGCACGGTATACCAGCAGCACTCCCAAACTGTCCCCCACCAAATCAAACACAAGATGGAGACCTTCATTGCCTACTATGGATCAGACTGGATACCTCCTCGCAGACCATCCCTCTTTAAAAATCACAGCTACATACCCCCCCCCCCCCCCC
>QEPC01005340.1:6491784-6519850 GCA_003113815.1 Sphenodon punctatus
CCCACCCAGGATGCGAGGGAGAACCTTCCCCGCTTCCAACATATCCCTCCCTACTCTCCCCCCTATCCCCTGGGACTCCCCCCTCTCAAAGGGAGACCCTCCTCCCCACCATTCGGGTTACACCTTCCCATCTCAACGGGAGGTATAGTCCGCCCTCCCAACCAATCTCCCCTCCTCCCCATCATCCGACCGTCCTCTGCCACTGGGGGGTCCATTCCCAACCCCCTGGGCCTCCCACTCTCTCTCTCACTGAGGGAGAAGACACCCCCCCATTCCCTGTTCCCCTCTGCCACAGAGGGGCATTCCAAACATCAACCCCCCCTTTCCCCACCCACCTCACCATTTCCCCCTTCTTTCCCGATCCATATCTCACCACCTTTAACTAAAACAATATCCCTCATAGCTTCCAGTGCACAGACACACCCGAACACAATTTCCTGCCCCCTCGCCCCTGACCCCGCCAAGGACCCTGCCCAAGGGCCCTTGGGTGTGGCCCTTGGGTGCAGTCCTTAGGCGGGGGCAGATGGGACAACCGAGGGCAGGCAACAGGACAAGCCAGGGGAAGGGAAGGGGGGCAAGCAGGGGCAGGGACGGAGGATCAGCAAACTTGCCTAAAAGCCACAGGGGCCACGCTTTGGTGCTTTAGGACCATGTTCGGAGAAACCTTGTTCAAACTAGGAGGCAGAGTGAGTCCAAGTGCACCCAGCTCCCATGGCTTGAAGCAGAGTCCAGCCAGACTAGAGCAGCGCACGTGGCTCCTGCATAGCTTTCAAGTGAGCGGCAACCCCCATCCCTTCACCTTGGTGCCCTATTCCCCGATGCACCCCCCCTTTCCCTATCCTGCACTGCTGCTCTCTGCCCCATCTCCCTCCTGCACTCAGCCCCTCTGAATTCTGAGTATTCCCCAAGGCTCTGAGAATCAGCCCGAACACTCAGGACTAGTACACAGAACCTTGAAAATACCCAAGAGTATTTTTGTCAATATTCAGAACAGCCCTAATTATCACTGCAATATTTACCCACAATATAAGTGCCTCATATTTATGACTCCATTAAACAAAACTAAGCTAACAGAATGTAATGAAGCTTGAGAAAAGATCGCTGACGGAAATACTGGACTTCCATTTCTAAGTGGGTTTTGTTTGTTTTCTTGTCAAATAGGAGCATGGCATCATCTGAACAAAGGGAAATTCACACCAGAGAGTGCTTGGCTGGGGTTATATCCAACAACTATGGCTCCCCTCGAAGGAAGAACACTTGTTTGCCTTCTGCCTGGTTACATCCAATAGACATATCGCATTGAAGTCACCGTGGCATCATGAGTGATCTTTGAATCCACATTCTTGAAATCGTAAAAGCAACTTGCCAGGTGTTTTTAATGCTTTATATTAATTTAAAGCTTTTTAAAGAGGCATGAATAACTGTATAATTTTTATTTCTCCAGAAGGCTAATATGAATGGCTGTTATCTTTGGCCCAAAAAATATAAGAACTTGCTTTGTATTGGCCTCCCAATTTTCTCCCCACCTTCTTTTAAAAACAAACAAACAATACTCTGTGTGTCATCAAAATGTCATGAAATCTAACCTAAGTACACACACCTCGCTGCGTTAAGATTTTAGTGAATCATTTATGACATACAGTATTACAACAGCCTTTGACATTCATTTTAAATTGAAAAGCTATGTAGCTTACAAGGAGGTACATGTTTAACTCCTCAGCTGTTGCTTCAAGACTTGCTTTCACTTATATTATATTCAGAAATGCAAATTTTCTATGTCCCCAGAAATGGAGGGATAGGGAGCAAACCTCACTCTGTTTGAGCCTATCGATATCCATATAATTTGCATCGACACAAAGCCCCTTGAAAGGCACCAGGGCTCTGCAAGGGTGGATTCATTTGCAAGTGCTAGTTATTATAAATTCTCAGAACAGAACTTGACAAAGTGAATCAAATAAAGATTGTTTCTTCCACTTTATTACTCCAGAGGCCAGGGCAACCCTTTTTCACTTTCTGGGTTAAATTTTACTATTAGATCAGTTTGTAGCAAGAGTAGGTGATTAAATACTTTACAGTGCAATATCACAATAGTACCCAGTATTTGTATTTCAGTAGTGTCTAGACAGTCCAATCAGGATCTCATTGTGTCTTCACATAAATGACAACAAGGTTGTAGCTTGAAAGAGCTTACTGTTTAAGGAAGCACTTACCTTAGTTTTTATCACAATACATTCCAGGGGACTTACCCCTGCAGTTCTGAAACCACTTACTCTGAAGTAGTCTCAGTGGAACGACCTGGGAGTAAATGGCTTCAGGATTAGAATCCTAGATCTTATTTTACATTTAACAGAGTATGAAAAAAAGACTCTTACCTGAATCACTGCTTAAAATTCTGTTCTGCCCAAGACTTTCACTTATGTCACTTACACTTATATCGGCCAAACCGACATCAGATTCTACAAAACATGGGAAATAGATCTGTTAACACATTATGGATTTGGATGTGTTCCTAGTTGCTTGTAAATGATAATGTGCAGTTCAACGTACCAAATAAACTCCCACATTTTCAGAAATGTGATTATCAGCAATTAAATAGTAACTTTCTTTTAATTTCATGAAAATTTACTCTGCTCCAGAACCCCATCTATCAGTAAATCTGAGCTATTTACTTTTCATACTGGGGCTACAGGAGCCACATGGTAGTAGTACGTTCACCTCTTGCATTATCTAGAATCTGCTTTGAAATGATTGAACAAAAACAAACAAACAAACAACTTTCATGACACTTGGTGCCCAATCTTGTAAACCTTTACAAAGATTAAACAGGTCTTTATGTATCTGGATCTTCAGAAGGTATTTAGCAAGGCCCCTCATGAGAGACTCTTGAAGAAATTAAATAGTCATGGGATAAGAGGCAGTGTCCTATCATGGATCGGTAACTGGTTAAAAGATAAGAAGCAAAGAGTAGGACTAAATGGCCAGTTTTCACAATGGAGAGAAGTAAACTGGAGTGCCCCAGGGATCTGTACTGGGACCGGTGTTTAATATATTTATTAATGATCTGGAAAAGGGAGTAAAAAGTGACACAAAGTTATTGAAGAATCCAAATGGACTGGGTAGAAATTTTTTAAATAAATAAATAAATTAATAAATAAAATAAGAATTGCAGGAGGATCCTGTGAGACTGAATGACTGGGCTTCTAAACGGCAGATGAAATTTAATGTTGACAATGGCAAAGTGATGCACATAGGCAAAAATAATCCAAACTATTTGTACCCAATGCTGGGTTCTAAATTAGGGATTGCCACTAGGGAGAAGGATCTTGGAGTCACTGTGGACAATACATTGAAATTCTCAGCTCAATGTGTGACAGCAGCCAAAAAAGCAAAAACGACATTTGACATTATTTGGAAAGGAATAGAGAATAAAACTGAAAATATAATGCCTCTATATAAATCTATGGTGCAACCACACATTGAATACTGTGTGTGGTTCTGGTTGCCCCAACTCAAAAAAGTCATAGTAGAACTAGAAAAGGTACAGAGAATGGCAACAAAAATGATCAAGGGTATGTAACGGCTCCCCTATGAAGAGAAGCTTGATAGGCTGGGATTCTTCAGCTTGGAGAAGAGATCAACGAGAGGGGATATGATAGAACTTTATAAAATCATGAGTGATGTGGAACAAATAAATAGGGAACTGTTATATAGCCTCTCAATAGTGCTAGAACTAGGGGACACTCCATGAAACTGGTGGTAAATTTAAAACAAAGAAAAGAAAGTATTTCTTCACTCAACACACAATTTTTAACTTGTGGAATTTGTTGTCAGATGTGGAAAAGCCAGTCGTGTAGCTGGGTTCAAAATAGGATTGGATAAGTTCTTGGAGAGGAGGTCCATTAACCTAATTATTAGCAAAGTAAGTTATGGGGACTCAATTTCTTACTATTGAGAGCTGGGAGTGGACAACAGTGAATGGATTGCCCATTGTGACCTGAATGGGTACTTTCCCCAAGCAACCAAGATTGGCCACTGTTGGAGACAGGATGCTGGGCTCAACGGATCATTGGTCTGACCCAGTATAGCACTACTTATGGTCTTAAACAGATAGCACTACTTCCATCAGCAAGAACTACTTTACCAGCTTGGGTTTGCAGGATGAGAGTAAATGTTACTGACTCTGGGTGTTTTCAGACAAGACACTACCCACCCACCTCCCACCCACTATACATGCTACAGGGCACCCATAGGGCAACTCTACAGCCCTGCAACATGTATAGTGGGTGGGTGGGTAGTGGGTGGAGAGTGTCTTGTGTGAAAACGGCCTCTGTTACATCACCCTGTGAATAACCATTTGTCTTTAAAATAACCCCCACATTACTCTAATAAGAAAAATGCACTGCCCCATCTAATATGCACTGCCCCAGTCTCTCAGCACACCACATCCAGAAGGGGAATGGACCAGTTAGGTTGGTCCGTCCCCGGAGGCTGATGGAGCCTCAACGGTTCCAGGAGGCCCTGGGGGAGTTAACCTTAGACCTTGACGGCCACTCTGTTAATGAACTCGTCCGAGCTTGGAAAATCTTGCTCGGGGAGGCCACTGACAGGGTGGCTCCGAGACGTCTCCTACTTCTGTCTCATCACCACAGGGCCCCTTGGTTTACTGAGGGGCTGCGGTGTATGAAACAGGCAGGTGGGCGACTACAGCGATGCTGGCGTTGGACTCGCTCTGAATCTGACTGACTTCTGCATAGGGCCCATTTGCGGTCCTATGTTGAGGCTGTGAGGACGGCAAAGAAAGAGTACTCTGTTGTCCTCATAGCATCTGCAGTCGCGTCCAGCAAAGCTGTTCCGGGTGGTGTGGGGGCTGGTCAGTCCAGTCTCCCTCCGCCTGGACGGGGACTTGTCCCAGGCCCGCTGTGAGGAGTTTGCCACCTACTTTGCAGACAAGATCACTTGGATCCAGAACAACTTCAACACTGGATATGGGGCAATAGAGGTGGAGCATGAAGTCTGGTCCATCTTTTGGGGATGAATTTCAGGAAGTGACGCCAGCCGGTGCTGTGGATGTCCCTGGGTCTGTTAGGCCCACCAGTTGTGAATTAGATCCATGCCCGTCCTGGTTGGTGAAAGCCTCCAGGGAGACGTTGGGGACGGTGCTGGCGAGGGTAATCAACACGTCCCTTCAGCAGGGGAGATTGCCCCCCTGTCTCAAGGAGGCTGTCATGCGCCCCCTGCTGAAGAAGTCATCTTTGGATGTGGACACACTTGTCAGTTACCGACTTGACTCTAACCTTCTCTTTTTAGGGAAGGTTATTGAACGGGCGGTGGCACTGCAGCTCCAGGTTCATCTTGACAGCATCAGTTTCCTTGATCCATTTCAATTGGGGTTCCACCCTGGCTACGGTACAGAGATGGCGCTGGTGGCCTTGGTGGACGATCTCCACCGCGAGATGGACGCAGGACGCTCAACACTTCTGATTCTTCTAGATCTCTTGGCTGACTTTGACACAATGGACCTTGGGCTGCTGTTGAAATGATTGAAAGTCCTGGGGGGTCTGGATGGGACTGTTCTTGGATGGTTCCGATCATTCCTCTCAGGGAGAAGCCAGCAGGTTGTCCTGGGGCTTGAATCTTCCAGCCCCCGGGCCCTGGATTGTGGCGTTCTGCAAGGTTCCATTCTGTCTCCATTATTGTTTAATGTATATATGCAGCCATTGGGGGAGATCGTGAGAGGGTTTGGTGCGCGTTGCCACCAATATGCTGATGACACCCAGCTTTACCTCTCTTTTTCAACTGACCCAGGTCCTGCCATCTTAGTACTGTCCCAATGTTTGGAGACCGTGGCGGATTGGTTACGGCAGAGCAGACGGAAACTTAATCCTGATAAGATGGAGGTGATGGTGGTGGGTAGGGCGAGGGAGGTGTTGGCTCCCCTCGTAGAGGGGGTCCGCCCTCCTGTAGCCCAGCAGGTTCGGAATCTGGGAGTATTGCTGGATTCAGACCTCCACCTAGATCAACAGGTGGAGTTGGTGGCTAAGGCTGCCTTCCGCCAGCTGTATCTGGTGTGGAGGCTGCGTCCATATATTTCCAGACCCGACCTGGTCACCCTCATCCATGCCTTCATCACCTCAAGGCTGGACTACTGCAACGCGCTCTATGTGAGGCTTCCCTTGATGCTGGTTCGGAGGCTGCAGCTGGTGTAGAACGTGGCAGCTCATCGCCTCATGCGGATGGGCCGACGGGAGCATATCACTCCCGTGTTCTGCACACTGCACTGGCTGCCTATAGCGTACCGAGCCAGATTCAAGGTGCTGGTCTTGGCCTATAAAGCCCTACACGGTCTTGGCCCTTCATATCTCAGGGACCGCCTCACCTTCCATGCTCCAGAGCGACCCCTTCGGTCTGCTGGGGGCGCCTTCTTGGAGGTCCCCCATGTAAAACGGGGGGCCACGATGGAGAGGGCATTCTTGGTGGCCGGACCGCGACTATGGAACTCCCTTCTGGAGGAAGTTCGTCTAGCCTCAAATCTGTTGGCCTTCTGCCGGGCCTGAAAAACTTGGCTGTTCTCCAAGGCCTTCGGAGGAGGGGAGGGGGGATTGGGTTACTAAGTTGGGGGTGGGGGGTTAGGTGGGTTTTTAGATGTTTGAATTTTTCTGTGTTTTATTATTGTTTTAAATTGTTGTTATTTGTACGCTGTAAGCCGCCCCGAGATGCCATGGGCATGAGGGGGGCGGCTAAGAAATATAAATAAATAAGTAAATATAAATAAATAATATCAGGACTACTCTTGTATGAATACAAAAACTTTCATTTAAATAATTATTCTTTGCTTCATCAGCAACAAAGAAACAGGGAGAAAAAGTAAAGAACAAAAGAAAAGCCATTCAAGTTTCCAGAAGTGGGCTTCTGCAGGATGCAGTCTGAGTCTTGACCTGGGTCTTAGTGTGGCAGGTTTATGAACCTGTGGGTGGACTTGCACTAAGAAGGACCAGGATGCCACACCCATTATACTACATGCATCATGGTTCCTTGGACCAGTTCAGTCCTTGTTGATACATGCACTATCCTTTAACGGGTTCCACTGACTGGAATATAGGGAAATATTCTTGACAAGGTATAGGAAAAAAACAACATATTATTATTTGTATTATGGTGCCATCAACAAGTCCTAATCAAGATTTGTATGTTATCAGTTGTACATACAGACAGGACAGACTGCTTCCTGCTCTAATAAGCTTAAGAAAAAATTAGGTAATATTTTATCTGATTAACAGAAAGTTGACAATTTCAAAGTAAACGAACTGAAAATCTTACTCCAAAATCACATTTTGGCATAGTTCTCCAACACTCCTAGATTGTAGATGTTTTCCTGCCTGTGACAGCTGGTCACCAATGATGCAGGTGACAGCACACGTTTAAGAAAGCACTTGGACTTTCAGTATTTTCTTTTCAGTTATTACTGCTTTATTAAGGCAAATAGAATTGCTATAACACTTGGGACTTTTTTTCTACAGAAGTATTAAGGAGAAAATGACATGAAACAGAGAAGACAACACACTGGAATTAGGACTTATAGGTGGCAATGGCAGTGGAGAGAAGGATGGAAGTCAAAATGATTACACAGAAAGTGCAGTCAGGTTCAGAAATCATGCAAACTAAACGTTTTTGTTCCTTCTTTCAATTGTAGTTATCCTAGGCATTATTTATATCTTTCTAGGTTAAAAAGAATGACAGAAGAGATATTATTGAAATGCTGTTTTTCTAAATAATATAACTCTCAAAATGCCAATGTGTCTATTGTATAGAATTGGTAAGTGGCAGTATTTAATCTCCCCAGTACTTCACAAAATGAAGCACAATTACTGGAAGACTTATATGCTGCTCTGAGAATTCTGGTACTAGGACTGAAAGGTTTAGATTTATTTCAATGGTCAGCACTCACTCTGCTGGTAGAATAGACTATGGCAGAAACAAATATTTTCAGAGATAAGAGCGTGGTCACCGTGTTGGTCCCAAATGAAGAAAATATATGTCGCTGTTGAGTCTGGCTTCCTTTTTCTTCAGCTTGTGAAGATTCCATTTTATTCAGCGAATTTAGATATCTTCCACTGCAATCCAAGATAGAGTGTGGTCGCCATGTTGGTCCCAAATGACCAAATGATTACAAACATTTTTGTAATCTTAAAATCCATGTACGTGACCAGATTTAACATCACTAAAAATCAAATGGTGGCATTTACACCCAGCTTGGGGGTGGTGCAGTTGCAGAGTGGCATACTGGCTACACTTGCGGTAGCCCTTACTAGAGTTGCAAGATAATGCAATCAATAGTTGGTTAGTTAGTTATTTACGGTCACAGACCAAAAAAGTAATCAGTAGTCAGTTAACCTTATGTATGTGTCCTGCTCTAAACCTAATTAACTAGACTCATTTAAAAATTAGTTGAGTTATTAAAAATAAACTTGAGTTATTTCTAACATCAGAGAATCAGAAAATCATCTGTAAGGCACATTTAAAAACCTTAATTTAAAAATAAATATAATAGCGAACATAGGTTTAGCGCAATGCATGGGTGGATACCTGTACTTCACCCCATGTGTGTGCTTGCGTGGTTGGACAGGAAAAATAAATCTGTTCCATCATCTACTTCTCTGTCCTCCGCCTTTATGAAAACAGCCAATAGAACACTCTCTCTCCAGGTCTTTTCTTTTTAAAAAGTTCTCATAGAACTTAGTAGTCCTATCCCCATTATGAATTTCTATAGCTTGGTTAAAACATTTCTAATTATGGGTTAAAATCTGTACTCCTCATTTTCTTAGTGTCTTCCTGGACATTTGAAGTTACACTGAGCTTTCAACCTGGCCTCAACCAGAGCTAAATTTTGAACATCTATAGTGCCATAAAAGTGTTAAGTACTCTGAAAAACAAACAAACCCAGACCTCTGTGTCTCAAACTGGATGTGAAAAATCAGTGGACATTTAACATTCTTGGCCTTAAATCTGCTTGTACCTAGGTTTCTGTAACATGGAAACCAGGGCTGAAGCGCGGTACTCGGTTTTACTCCGTTTTAGCTGAGGATTTCAGTATTTGGCTAGGTATTACCGAGTACCAAGAAGACAAGAAATAAGCACAGTCAGGGCTNGGGGGGGGGGGGGGGGGGGGGGGATCAAATTCAAGGGGGTGCTGAGCCCCAAGAAATATTCCCACTGGGGGTGTGCATTCAGAAATGTGAAAGACCAGGAAATGGCCAATACTGAACATTTCAGGGTTAGAAACGAAAGCCGAAAAACCCTGGATGGTTTATCTGGATTTCATTAATGACTTTTTTGCCCCATTCCCTGCGCTGGCCATCATATCAGTGGGTGGTATCTGGCCCGACTCACAGGGGGGGGGCACACTCTGGATTTGGTATTTTGCACTGGCCTTGACTGGCGGGGGGTGGGGGGTGTCTGTTAGCGGGGGAGGTGTCATCTGTGCCCTTGTCATGGACATACCATTATCTCCTACAGGTCAGTCTCCCGGTGCACTGTCTACACCTGGCAGGGTGTGGAACCTATTTGTATGGTTCACCCCCGGAAACGTATGGAACCAGATCAGTTCCAGAATGCTCTGGGGGAAACACCTTCCAACGTTGACAGCTGACTGCTTGATGACCTCGTGGCCCTTTGGAACACCTTGCTGGCCAAAGTCATCAACTAAACGGCCCCCAGGCATCTGTTTCCCGAGCATAGGAGATGCAGGGCCTCGTGATTAATGGAGGACTTGCATCAGCTGAAGCAGGAGGGGAGGCGATTAGAGCAACGGTGGCACCACTCTCTCACTGAAGCCAACCGATTGCGACATAGAGCTGTGTTAAAAGCCTATGCTGTGGCTATGCAGGCAGCAAAGCGGAGTTGCTTTGCTACCATCATGCTGAGATTTTCCGGGTGGTGTAGGGGCTGGTCAGTCCGGCTTCTCTTCCAGTGCTCACTAGGACATGTTTATCGACTATTTTGTAGATAAAACTGCTCGGATCCACCACGACTTTGACGCCACACTTAATGCATGAATGCCCCCGTCTGGTCTGGTTTTGTGGGATCAGTTTCAGCAGGTATTGTCCGCCGATGCGGTGGAGATGCTGGGAGCTGTGAGGGCCACGACTTCTGAACTTGACCCTTGTCCATCCTGGCTGGTGAAAAAGCCAGTCAGGAGACATTGGGGCTGTTGATGGCGGGAGTTGTCAATGCCTCCCTTATGGAGGGCAGGGTCACGGGGTGCTTGAGAGAGGCTGTGGTGTGAGACCCTTGCTCAAGAAGCCATCTCTTGACATTGACGCCCTTGCCAGCTATCAGCCAGTCTCTAACCTTCCCTTTTCAGGGAAGGTTATTGAACGGGCAGTGGCCCAGCAGCTACAGGGGTATCTGGACCACATCGGATTCCTTGATCCCTGCCAGTTCGGCTTTCGCCCGGGCTATGGCATGAAGGCTGTGCTTGTGGCCTTGGTCGATAATCTGAGCCGGAAGTTGGACCGTGGTTGGTCCACTTCTGATTTTGTTAGATCTTTCAGCAGAGTTTGACACGGTTGATAATGAGATGCTGGTGACTCACCTGAAGGACAATGGTTCTACTCGTTCCTGGGAGAACTCAGCGTGTGGTACTGGGGGATTGCACATTGTCCCCCCAGGGTCCCAAAGGGATCTAGTCTGTCCCCTCTCATATTTAACATGTACATGCAGTGTTAGGTGAGATTGTGAGAGGGTTTCAAGTTCGGTGTCATTAATATGCTGATGACACCCACCTGTACCTCTCATTTTCATCTGACCCAGGCCTGGCAGTCTCGGTGTTTCCCCAGTGTCTAGCTGCAATGGGAGATTGGATGCAGATGAGCCGTCTGAAGCTGAATCCCAACAAGACAGAGGTGATATTGGAGGGTACGGGCAAGGGAGTGGAGGCCCCCATCATTGATGAGTTACTTACCTCCTTGGTCCCTCAAGTTTGGAGTCTGGGGGTTCTCCTTGATTCACAGCTCCACCTGGATGTCCAGGTGGTAGCTGTGACAAGGAGCACATTTGGTAAATTACATCTGGTTTGCCATCTTCGGCCTTATATCTCAGGCTCTGATCTTGCCACCATCATCCATGCATTTATCACCTTGAGACTGGACTACAGTAATGCACTCTGTGGGCTACCCTTGGTGACGCTCCAGAGGCTGCAGCTGGTGCAGAATGCAGCGCCTCATCTCCTCATGGGGGCGGGCCACCGGGAGCATGTAACACCGGGGCTCCGTTCTCTGCACTGACTGCGTATAGTCTTCCGGGCCTGATTCAAGGTGTTGGTTATTACCTTTAAAGCCCTATACGGTCTGGGCCTCACATACCTCCAAGACTGCCTCATCTCTTGTCTCCTGGATTAGCCCCTGTGGTTGGCCGGGGGCACCCGCTTGGAGGTCACCCGGGCTTCCCAGGTGGTGACGTATGAGAGGGTGTTCTTGGTGGCTGCACTGTGGCTATAAAACTCTCTCATGTCGGAGATTCGTCTTTCTCCAAATCTCCCCTCCTTAAATAGACATTGTAAAACCTGGCTGTTTCATCAGGCATTTGGTGAGGGGCATGGGTAGTAAGTGTTTTTTCCCCCTTTTTCCCCTTCCTTTTGTGGGGCAGGGGTTTTGATCTTTTTCTTGGGCCTCTTTGTTTCATGGTTTTAAGTAATAGTTGATATTATATTGTATTTTGTATTTTTTTATTTTGCGTTTTATATGTTGTGCACCGTCCTGAACTGCCATTGGACAGGAGGGGGTGGTATATAAACACTGTAAATAAATTAATAAAATATAGATTAAATCACAAGAACTCCTGTTTTAGATCCAGCTGTAAAGAGGCAATTCAGTCCAGTGGTTGGCTCACTAGCTGGAGACTAGGGTTCATTTCCCTGTTCTGTCAAGTTCTGGGGGAGGGTGTGTGGCTTGTGAGACAGGTTTGGGCTCTGGTAATTTATTTTATATGAATCAAGCACTGGGCATGGTACTCGGTAATGCCTCAATTGAGTAATGCTTACCTGATCCCGCATCTGACTGCCATGTCCCTGTGCCCTACATTCCCATGAGGTCCTGCACGGTTCCACCAGCATGGCTGGCTCCCCCAGTGAGTGGCGGCTCATGGCTTGCAAGCAGTCATGGCTACTGTTTTACTGCTGGGAGACTGGGCTGGCATCTTTGCTCTGGGAGCATGCTGGGAAACATAGTCCAGCATGATCCCAGAGAACCAGCGGCAGCAAGTGGCACGCTGGCTCCACTTGTGGCGACCCCTCTGCTTGGACTCCACAAGCCGCATCCCTCTTCATGGTAGAATATTCTACCGAGTACTCTACCAAGTTCAGATGTTTTTTCTCGGCTGTATGTTTTATTTATGTTTGGCTTTTGCCATAAATAAATATCTATCTATTCTACCGAGTACTGAGTATTCGTCACATTGCTGAGTAGCTGCCAGAAACTCAAGGGCAATCCTCAACTACTCGGAAATACTCACAAATAATTAATGATCTACTCATTTCTGCCCTAATGGAGACCCCACACCACCAGCTGTGCAGGGATGGGGAACCACCAGCCTGAAGGCCAAATCTGGCCCACTGCTGTTTTGGTTGGTTTTTTTAAATCAGGCCCATAGATTCAGTCCTTACCCTCAAGCACTGAAAGAGCGAAGATGAGGGCAAGTGCTCAAGGACAAGATACGATTGCATGACATAGATCTAGGCTGTGGACCCGACCCTCCATTTCCCCCATTCCCCCATCACTTAAGCACCCCTACCTCTAACTTCTATCTGGCCTGGGAAGCTTGTACTAATTTTCCAAGTGGCCAATGGAAGGGAAAAGGCTCCACAATCTCTTGCATTAATGTTCGCAGAGCTCCCAGATATTATGGTAACAGTGCCACATGAAAGACCATGAGGAAATCAGTAATTCCATGTTCAATGAAGAGTTCTGATGGATGTGGAGTGTGTAAGGCTGGGGCCTACACAAACGAATGAGGAAAATAAAAATAACTTACTGAGCGTCTCTCTCAGTGAGTGCTGTCTAGCCTGTGTAACGAATGTGGCAGAACCCCATCGAAGGAAGTGTTCACAGGTACGTCTGCCATACTGAGAAGCTTGGGGATTTCCTAGATTCCAGGCTCAAACCCCAGCCAAGAGACATCCCTGGGACTACTACTCCCTGCTGATGGCATATACCTCTCCCCCCAAAGTGCAGTGCTAGGGTTTCTGCTGCATAGGACCAGGATGGAATGGAATATAACACCCCATGTACAGGCAACATTAATTCTGGTATTTTGTAACATCCAACTGTGTTTTTAAAAATTTAATATTGTCATTTGTAACACTATCCAACCTTTTAAACAAGCAAGCTGAAAGTCACGTAAAAATTCTATCTGATGAAAGCATATTTACCCCACCCTTAGTATGGATCATCCGCAGGGCTGAAGCCACTGGACCCACACAAAGACCAATAACTCCGCACCATGCTTTTTATCCCCTAACGCTTCCACCACTAGAGAAGGATGAAATACACTGAGTTCCCCAGCTATTTTTAGAGAAATTTCAAGTCTCAGGAATCCTGGGTTCAGTTCTACGTCCAGGAACAAAGTGCATCTTCTCGTGACAAATCCTTCTGTCTCTCTCGCTCTAAACTTAGCCTGCCTTCTTCCATCTTTGTTCCATACCATGTCCTCACCATCACTGTAGCCCCTTCTGTTCCTGCTACTCTTGTGACAGATCCCCCTGACTGACTCTCTCTTCTCCTCATGCCTCTTCTCTGCGTTCTGTCTTGCACCATCAGGATGACGTATGAACCCTTTCTTGTTGCCTAAGGAAAAGATATTGACTTGAAATCCAGCTCCCATTGAAGCCAATGGCTAAACTCCCAATTACATCAGTGGAAGCGGGATTGTACCCATAGATTTCAATTTTTCCTAAACAGCTCAAGCCTGGCAGTATTTATTCAGTCCTTAGCTCGGAGCAATTTTCATTGATTTCAAATAGCAACTTTACTCAAGAAATTCAAAAAAGTCTGAAAGAGTAGCCCTTCTGTGAATTAGCAGCTGATGTTGTTTGCAAAAGCAGAGAAGTATGGTTATGAGAATTTACCAGAACTCAAAGCAGGTTGCTCTTTTCAGTTTTTAGTCCTTTGCCATTAGCAATAGGATACATGCCCTGAAACGGACATTTCTACCATAATAGCATTCAACTGGAAACACATCTGGCGGGATCAGCTTTTTTGTTATACTCCTTGTGATTATCTGGGAACAACATCTACCCAACCTAGAGAACATCCTTGCTGGCTAACTTCATTATCCAATTCAAATCTCAGCCCTGTGGCCAGTCAGTCCTGCTGCACTGCACCATCTCTTACAAAAGTTACTGGGCCAGAACTCATGCTCTTTCAGCTGATAAAGCTATGTAAAGCCTTGTCCTGTTGAGTTGTTGACTCAGTTGAGCTTCTTCTACAGAACTATTCCTCACTTGGATGACAGAACCCGATCTTGGAGGTATCATATCAATGACTTCCTGCAGGGCTTTTTATTTGCCCCCATCTCCTTAACCTATATATTTATTGACGTACCAGCAACCCAACTGCAAAAGTTCATCTATACAGATGACATTTGTGGTGCCCCCTCAACCATGGGTGTAGAAGACACTTTAAATGCAGACAAGGCAGTATTGGTACCATGGCAGTGGTACGCACTTCCAAAAGTGACCTGTGTGGCTCATGTTTTGTAAGGTAAGTCAAGTTAAAATACAAGTCACTAGATTACCTGATACTTCAGAAGTGTCTCCAAAAGATGCTTCCAATCCATTGCTCTCACTGACCAAGCTGTCGTTCACTTCCACTCCCTGTAGCTCTTCCATGACTTCAGGAACCAGTGACTCTTCTGCTTCCATTTCCTCTTCTGTAGTGGTACCATTTTCTTTATTTTCTGCTCATACAAAAGTAATATGGCCTATTAATTCACATTGCATGACTTCCCCGCTCACCTTTCTTCCATCATCTCTGTTCAAAACTCTGCTGCCAGGATCATCCACCTAGCCCGTCGCTTTGACGATGTGCAGCCTCTCCTCTCCTCCCTCCACTGGCTCCGCCTTCCTGAGTGTATTCTGCACAAGCTCCTTGTCTTCACCTACAAAGCCCTTCACAACCTCGCTCCCCCCTACCTCTCTGCTCGGATCTCCCTCCGAACCCCTGTTCGAGCACTACGCTCCTCTCTCATCTCCTCCCTCACCCTCCCACGCCTCCCCTGCTCCCCCAACCGCCTTCATCCCTTCTCCCTCGCTGCCCCACACGCCTGGAACTCCCTCCCTGCCCTCGTCTGCCTTGCCCCCACCCTCCACACCCTCAGGTCCCTCCTCAACACCCACCTCTTCCGCTCCGCCTTTCCTAACTCCTGCTAATCATCCCCACCCAGGATTATCCCCTACCTGTTATCTGCAAACTCCTATTTACTGTAACCAAGTCAAGAACGTGTACCTGAGTTCTTGCATCCTTGTGAATGTTGCATCCCTTGTCTCTCCCTCTGTTCCCCCTTCCATGTCTTCCCTCCCCCTGTCTTTAGATTGTAAGCTCTCAGGCAGGGACTGTATCTATTTTATTCTCTGTAAAGCGCCAGGTACATTTCTGGCGCTATATATAAAATACTTCTAATAAAGTTGTTTTCTCAGTTGTTAATCAGAGAACAGCCTCCAAATGCACACAACTAAGTCAAAAGTCCAGGCTTACATTTGGTTGTTCACTATCCGTGTCTGACAGCATGATCCTGAACCCCCCAGTCAATGGAAAATTCCCTTGACTTCAAAATGGGTGAGAACTGCCCTTAGGTTCCAGTTTTAGTGTCCAGCATAGGATGTCCTTTAAGATATATTGGAAAATTGGGTAAATTCCTGATCCCACTGAACAGCTGCAGATCTTTTGTTGAACTCCTTAGGTTAAAATTTCATGCAGTATGATTACACTATATGCTTCCTACATTTCTAAGAAAAAGCCATAAACATTTACTGGAATCTTTTAAATAAATTAGCCAAATTCTGTCCTCCATTCTACCTGTACAGCTTCACTGAAGTCAAAGGCCACAATTCACACAGAGGCCCTTTTTACACGAGGTGCCCCCACGCAATGCACACATGGGTGCCTGTGTGTGGGAGTACTGCGTAAACACCACGATGGATGTGTGGGGGTGCATGCGCGCTCCTGTAACACCCAGCTCCACCTATCCCCCAGGTGTTGCTCCGTGCGTGGGGGATAGGTGGAAATGGGTGTGTGCCCATGTAACCGTCCCCTCATGAGCTGCCCCCCACACTACGGCACACATCCATCCCCCACACCCACCCACGCCTGTGTGAAAAGGGCCATAGTGTTTGTTGATCACAGCCAATGGGTGTCGCTAAGAACAGGATTTAGCCCACTGCTTTAATAATGGTCCATGAATAGAAAATATGGCCGTTTTCACACAAGACACTCTCCATCCACTACCCACTATACATATTGCAGGGCTGCAGTGTTGCCCTATAACATGTATAGCGGGTGGGTAGTGGGTGGAAATTGTCTTGTGTGGAAACACCCTATAATAGACAGTTTTTACACAGATGCCCCCCCCCCCGCCGCTCGGTGTTCAGGCAGGTGTGCAGCCGGGGGTGGGGGGGGGCGGCAGTCCATGTAAACGGCCGCTAATAGGTGGGGGAATGGGTGTGTAGCGGGTGTGTGCGGCGGGTGTTTGTGCGTGCTCCCATCGCACACCCAACAACACCTGCCGCACACCGACCCACACCCACCTCTACCCACAGAGCCCTCCAACAGAACGGAGGATGCTCCGTGGGTGGAGATGGGTGTCGGTAGGTGTAGGTGGGTGGGTGGGTGTCCGTGTAAAAATGGCCATAGAGAGCTTTGTCTTTAAATGTCCTGCCCTCTTCTACTGTTCTTCCTTTATTTTGTTAATTCAAAGGCTCTTTTCTCTAGCTTTGTCCATGACATTTATATCTTTAAGGCGGGGACACTGGATGTGTAAACACGACAGAACTGAGAATCACAAGACAAAGCATTTTAAACTACAAACAGGAATGCTTCAAACACACACTGCAATAAACACTCCTCCCACCCATGTTAAGGATTCAATAGTCCCTGCCTGACCGCCTAAAATATAATCCCAAATGTTAAGTTTTTTAAAAATAAAAATTTAGATAAATTAATAAAATGTCCTTTATTTCAGTTTTTAATTGAACAGATTTAAAATGTATACAGCATCTCTCTATGCTGTATACATTTGCAGAGTTCAGAATTACAGGCCATCTGTCGCTAGCAAGACATTTGAAATCTTAGAACTGAGATTGAAATGGGTCATTATCCTGTTCCCTGCAGTGTCAACTTACTATTATGGGATCAACTACTGCATTCTTTTTCTAACCCTGCTTGATTGTACATTTGTGGAAATATATATATGTGGGAAAGCTCATATGGGAACCATCCCATACTCTTCCCATATCCTACAGGAATACAGTATTCTTAGTTTGGAGGACTTTTTTTTGTTTTTGTAAAAACACCACTATATGTTTACTGTACCTCATTATGTGCATTCTCATATTAGCAAATTTAGTACCCAGGACTGCAGTCCATAAACCACCCTATGGGTCGTAATGGGGCCACTCCAAAGTAAGTAGTTTGCGGACTGGGGCCAAGGTTTCCAGCAGTCTTCAGTTAATGCACTAAAACTCAATATTGTGCTGAGCAACATTACTACATTTTTTTACCCTGGATAATGTGTGTACAATATCCCATTCTGAATTCTATTAAGGCAGAAGTTTCAGAAATCTGTTATCTCTAAGCAAATGACAAAGCCCTTATTTGCATCTGATTAATATGCATTACCTTATTTACCTAAATACAGGAAATGTCATGACTACCAGACTGTTGTCTGGTTGAGGAGCTCACCCATGAGGGTACCAGGGCGTATCCATGGTTGGCCCATTTGTCACTGACCCTACATCAACTGGGTTTTACTTTCCAATATTTTTGTGGAAAGTTGGTTTTGGCTATTAGGCGAGAACTAGAATCTAGATCTAGAGACGTGGCCGTCCAGGATGATTTGGCAATTCTGAAAACCTGGAGGGTGGCTTCTGGGTTGAGTCTGAGCAAAATCTGCTTTAATAGGGAACCCTATCTGAATATTCTGGGAAATAAATTTTTGAGAAGAGCTTATACTTTTATGCGCTTTCAGCAAATCCAGACTTCAATATTAGCGGGCAGGCTTCGAAATATTCCCTATGATGACAGGAGATGCTTATGCCCATTACAGGAGGTTGAAACCCTTGAACATTTTCTTTTAGCATGTCCATATTATGCCTCCTTGAGAGAAGTCTGGTTAGCTCCCCTCTTATCTGGGAGAAGGGGTAGCCCCTCCGAAGTCCTCTCCTTCCTGTGTATCTTATCTGTCTGGAACGACCTAATTGCCATTGCATCTTTCTTAATACTAGCTTCAAAGGAACGCCCAGTTTCTTAACTGTTCAGTGTAAGCTTGGCTGGCTGTTTTTGAGGGCGTGAGTGGTGCTCAAAGTTGGGACCTTCTTCTCCACTGCTATAGGAAGCATAGGGTACTTTCAGACGATACGGGGCCCTTTGGCCCCGTACCGGAACCAACGTCTTCGTTCCCCGCCGGGGTCACCCCTGCACGGCCCAACAGACGTGCCGGGGGGATCCCGGCGGGGAAAGTGGGAGGGGCCGGGGCCGCGCGGCGCAACGTGCGGCCGCACGGCCCCGCCCCCTCCACGCACCCCGCCGCCCGCCCTCCGAGGAGACGGGCGGGCGGCGGGGCCAATGCGGCCGCCGCGTCTGGCCGATCGTGCCACGGCCCGGGATCCCGCCGGGGATCCCGGGCCGTGGCACGCGGCCAGACGTTACTTTTTGTTGGCCACGGCCCGGGGTCCGTTTGACCACGCTTCCCGGGACCTTCCCCCGGCTAGCCCGGGAAGCGTGGTTCAAATTGACCCCATGTGCCGATTGAGCGTGGCCAACATCTGGCGCGCCGCAAACAGACGTGCAGGACACGGTGACCCCAGGTGGGTATTCACCGTGGTTCACCGTGTCAACGTCACGTCTGAAATCACCCATATAGACCTTAGCTTTCAATTTTAATTTAATTTTAATTTAATTTTATCTTATTTGTATTATGTGTGCTTTGTATTTATGGATACTCTCCTGTACTTTTTCCTTGTGGCCATGGTGGAAACCAGTGCCTAATAAACTAAACTGACTGAAACTGACTACAAGACTATTAAGATGGAATGAGCTTCAGGAACACAGGAATCGCTATGCTCTGGCTAGCTCTAGCATCTCTTCACATTTGTATTACAGGTGGCTCTTTAATGCTCTGCCTCACCAGTGGCATGCTCTGAGCCAAATGGAGGGCTGAAACTAGGTTGCCAGGTCTCTAATCCTGGCTCCTGCTTGCACTGGGCTGCAAGAGGGATCGGGCCTTCTTAGCAGCAGGGAAGCAGGTCCAGGAAAAGTGGTGGCAGAGAAGCAAGACTTGGCTCCTAGACCTGCCTTCTCACTGTAATGATGATACTATTTTTCCTCTCCCATTCCTCAAGATTCTGCAAAAGGTACCTAACATAAATTTTAGATGTTACATTAATCAAGCTGATAGGACGATATTCAGCAAGAGTGTAGGTGTTGCCTTTTTAAATTTGAAAATAGGTTTAATTATACTCAGTCCCCAGCAGGGACGGTGCGCATCCGAGGGCGTCAGGGGTAATGTCCCACCCAGGCCCTCCTGCCCTGCTCCTGTGCCCCCCTGCATCCTGCTGCTCTGTGGGGGGGGGGCACAGGAGCAGGGTATTATTAGCTAGTAACTTACCCCGAGCTCCCTGGTACAGCACTGCCTCTCCACTGCTCAGAAGAACTCTTCAGGGGCCCTCAGCAGCAGCCTCTGCTTATTTTCAGTGAGGAGGGGGCCCCGCTGCAAGGGAGGAGAAGCAGCACTGGGTATGGAGTCCCAAAAGGGACAAACCAGTGTGGAATGCGCTTGGGCGGCTGGAGGAAACCGTCCAAGCGCATAGAATGGAAAACTGTAGTTTCCCATTCTATCCACCGGTGGGGAGGGGGAGGGGGGGGCGAGGAGCTCAGTAAGCCCATAGGGCTCTATGATAGAGTCTTACAGGCTCACCCAGGCGAGATGTGCAGTGAGAAGGAAGGTCTTGCAGAGTGCCCCCTCCTGCCTCCTCCCCTTGGAGTGAGGAGGCAGGAGAGGGCACTCTGGGATGCATGCTCAGTCATTGAGCACAAAGGCTTTCTTCATGCAGACTGCTCAGCTGCGCCATTTTAGAGAGAGATTATGTCCTGGCTGTTTGTGTCTAGACTCAGTCTCTCTCTTGTGCTCGTCCTGCTGAGACTCGGTTGCCTCCAGCTCGGGCTCCTGATTTCTTGGTGGACGATCCAGGTTTGGGGACTATTCCTGCTGCCTTACTTAGAGTGGTGGTGAGTAAATTGCTTGGCGGGGGAGGGGGTTGCACTGGGAGACATGGGGGAGGGGGTGCACTGGGAGACATGGAGGAAGGGGAGGGGGGTACACTGGAAGACATGGGGGAGGCGGGTGCACTGGAAGGCATGGGAGAGGGGGTGGCAGGGCCGGCCCTAGGGTTTGTGGGGCCATGCGCGAAGTCTTGGTGCGGGGCCTAATTTGCATAATACACAAATTTGCATATTTTGCATAAATGTCCATCATATCTGCACACATGCCTTGGGACCTTTTTCATCCCAGCACTTTTTACCCCTTAGTTTCCCCCACAGAGCACCCCCTTGCCACTTGTCTCACAGATCCATCCACTCCCTTGCTTAAACCACCCCCACAACATGCCAAAGTATCCCCTCATCTAGCCCCCTCTCCCAGTTTCCCTTCCTGCCAATACAGGGAGGGAACAGGAGGAGATGGAGGGCAGGGCATTATCGATTTTTTGCAAGAATTTGGCAGTAATAGTCAAAACAAATGAAAATAATCAAGCAAAAGTGTTCATATATAGTAATAACAGAACAAATGTCTTTTTCAACAAGACATTTAGGAGACAGGCGGGACTTCTGTACGTTTATAGTTAGTCCCAGCTTTACGCATAGATCTAGAGTGAACCGAAGGTTGGCATTTAAGTTGTCTGGGGTATTAACAACCAGTAACCAGTCATTTAGGTTGGGGAAATGGCAATGCCCTGCTTACGAAGGAAAGCTACGACTGGGGCCATAACCTTAGTAAAGACCCTAGGGGCCAAGGAGAGTCCAAATGGTAATGAACAGAACTGAAAATGCATGGAGTCATGGGTGAAACGGAAGAATCTTCTACAGGAGGTATGCAATCTTACATGAAAATAAGCATCTTTTAGATCAATAACTGCATACCATTGACCCTGCTTCAGGTGGGTTCTTAAATTGTCCATCTCAGCTTGTTCTTAAATTATATCTGGTGCTGGATAGTGATTTGAAACAATCTACTAAAAGATCATATGATTCCAAATAGAGGAGATTCTCCTATTGGCTATCTGGGAGAGCCATTTCAGTAGATCAGGTAACCGTGCCACTCATTGCGCACTCTTCTATAAGAGTGCATCTCTCAACAATAGCCCAGCGTGTTGCCCTCCCAAATTCCCAATCCCTTTTGGTCACCCTCTGGTAAAAAAGTTTCTTAAGGGACTAATTAATTTGTTTCCCCTTCACAAACACCCTGTTTCTCAGTGGGATCTGAACCTTGTTTTAGATCAACTGATAAAACACCCTTTCAAACCTGCAGAACAATCTGACCTGTTCCACTGGTCTCTGAAGACTGCCTTTTTGGTTGCCATCACGTCCCTTAGGCGGGTGAGTGAACTCGCCACTGTATCTATCAAGGAGCCTTACTTCTCAGTCTTCCCAGACAGGATAGAGATCTCTCTCCATCAGTCATTTATCCCTGAAACGGTGTCCAGATTTCATATGGCACAAAAAAAATTGTCCTCCCAGTATTCCTCCCTCCACCTCATGAGTCAGAAATCTTAGCTAGATTTCACACTTTAGATGTTAAGAGAGCGGTCCTGCTCTATTTAGACAAGACACAGCACTGCAGACAGACTGACAATTTGTTCCTCTCCCCTTCCCTTCCCAAATTAGGGCAAAATGTTTCATCCCAAACTATCTCAAAATGGTTAGTGCATTTGATCTCCTTTGCCTTTGAGCAGGTAGGAAGTCCACCACCGCCTTATTTAAAGGCTCATTCGCTCAGAGGTCTGGGTGCTTCTACAGCAGCATTCTGCAACATCTCTCCTCTTGAGATCTGCAGGGCTGCGACCTGGAGTTCCCAGCATACATTCACTAAGCATTAGGCTTTACATCTCAGTTCTGAATCTGACACCTCTCTGGGAGCATCTATACTGAATTCTGTAATTAAGACTTAATAATCTATTTTACTTACAACAGTTTTGTTGTTTAAACAAAAAAAAAAAGAGGAAATTTTAAACTAAGTTAACAGAATAAACTTACACACTTTTTACTTGCAGAGGTATGTTGTTTTTATTCTATAAGAAAATTCCCCACCACCTTGATCTAGGCTTGGTCCTCTTCCATTTGTGAGAATGGGAGGAGCCATTCGAAGAACAACAGAAGGTTGCTACCTTGTAAACAAGGTTCTTTGAGATGGCTCCAAACATTCTCACAACTGGCTGGCTCAGGAGCTTCCTGACCGTGGTGTTTGGAGGAGGCGGGTGCCTTCCAATTTTGCTGTCTGTGTGTGGGGCCCCAGCAGCAGAGCCACTGCAAGTGGTGGTGCAGGGGAGGGGCCGAGGAGAGGGGAGGGGAGAAACTTTCTCTCACCCCCCACCCCGGGGCTACAGCTGAGCTCAGTTCAGCTGAACTGGCTAGGGCTAGAAGCTCTGACAGCGGGGCCCTGGCTCCCGATTTTGCTGCGGGGGTGGGGTGGGGGTGGGGCTGTGAATGGGAAAGGACAGGACCAGGGAAGGGACGGGGCCAGGGGAGAGACTCCCCCACTCCCACCCCACACACACCCGGCAGCTGATTCAGCTTAGCCAGCAGCTCCTGCAGCGGGGCCAGCCCAGCCTGGATTTGAATTCAGGTGTGGCAGCGCACGCTGGCAGCGTAACAGACCAGGCTCCAGGAGCGGGCCTCCCGGCTCCTGTGGGGCCATGTGTGACCGCACATGTCGCACATGCCTGAGGCTGGCCCTGGGGGGTGGTATGAAGTTGGGTGCACTGGGAGACATGGGGGTGGGGGGAAGGGCTACTCTTTTTTAAAATGGTCCCTCCCTTCGCTGTTTCACTGCTGCTGGAAAATAGTTTGCTTGCAACGCAGGCCTGCAACAGGCAAACTTTAGGGTGTAGCTACTAGGGATGCTGGTTTGGTGGCAACCCACCCACTGCCTCACCAGCCTCCAAAACCAGCAACTGCCCCTGGTCCCCAGTCTTTAAGGAAATCGCCCATCCTATCCAAAAAAGTTTTTAAAAATTGAACCAGAGGCAAGGCCCACCAATCTAAGTTGAAACAAAATACTTTAGGAGGAATCAAATCAGGACCTGGGGACTTATTAGGTCTTTGCACCAAAATCAGAGATCTAATTTCTGCTTCAGAAACCTTGGGCCATCTATGAGAAACAGAAGAGGAAAATGTAGCTAAACATAAACCAGAAGCTGACAGGGATGAAAATAAAATTTTAAAAATGAGCAACCCAAGACTAATTTGTAATCAATACAGATGACGGAAAAGATCTTGTTTTAAAACCTGTTGAGACAATTCTCCAGGACATGCTGGAATACTTATCTAACGCTGCTTTATGGAGCTGATTCCATAAATCCAAGGTATATAGTTCTTCTTTTGCTTCAGAAGATTCCAATATTCTCTTTTCTGGAACTGGAAAATCTCCCAAGCTTGGGGGTAAAAATTTCCCTATAATTTCTTAAGGACTTTTTGAGAGTCCTTGTAGCTTTTCAACAATCTAAATCATACCAAGCGATGCTCCCGGTGCACACCCACCTTCACCAACGGAACCCTCCGGTAAAATGAAGGAAGCTCCATGGGTGAAGATGGGGGGAGGTGTCCGTGCAAACGGGCACCCCAACGCCTCCACCTGCCATGCCAAAACACCCACCCTCATCCGTGTATTAACAGCCTATAACTGGGATCCTGATCTGAAAGTTGTAGGTCAGGGGGTGGAGACGGGCCCAGGGGGACTTTCCTCCATATTACCCCCCCCTCAGAAAAAAACAACTGAAAAGATAAAGGATCCCACAACATTCCAGCACACTAATTACCTATATGTGACTTTCTCTTTACATGGTTTAGTTCCTGTTATTATTATTAAAGAAAATTTATCTTAAGGGGGTTGCCTGAACACAGAAGTGTTCCCTTCCTTAAGTGGAGGCACCAAACTATTTTTAGACAAAGCACGGCGCCATGGGGTTGACGTGGGTAGCTGACACCTCAATCCTCCTGCCATGAACTCAGGAAAGATATGTGGTACAATTTGTTGAATGGACACTCTTTCACTATTTGGAAGTGTAGAAGTAGACTATCCCTGTCTGATATGATAGTTAATAGGGTTGAGAATACCCAGGTGAGATCTATTTTGCATGTCTTGTCAACTCCTGTTATTGACAGGAAGAAAATGGCCTGCTCTTTTACTTCTGATTTAAGGATTGGTGGTTCTTCTCTTATCCCATCTACCACTACCACTACTCAGACTCTTCCTTTTACATCAAATTTGTTGCCCTCTGAACCCGATAATCCTCCACTCAAGGATTCTTCTCAAGTCCAAATACTTGATAATTTGCAGTAATCCCATCTATTTTTGGAAGTTCCCAAAGCTATTTTTAAATTTGAGCTCTAGTTTCAAGAGCTCAAATTAACACATACTCTTCTACTACTATTATTCTCCATCTAGGCTAGCCTCGGTCCCTAATTGCTCTAATATAACAAATGCATCTTTTCTAGGAGCTAGCCTTCACCCAGATATTTTCTAACTAGTACTGAATTCCCCTTCTTTGAGGGTTCTCTCCTGGAATATTAGTGGTTTAACTCTTAAAAATGTCCATGAAAACACCCATGTTCTTTGTGTTTAGGGTATATTTTCCACTCCAAAAACATTTTTATGGGGTGGGGGTGTTAGTGGTCCTCAATTAATTATCACTGTTTGTGGTAACTGACGTGTGTTCACAAGGGCACTTACACAGAGGTAAAACATTTTGGAATTTCATCAAACACTTATTGTTGAAGGAGCTTCCATGTCTTCTGCTTCTACAGGATGTTTGCTTCTCTGCTGCACGGTCAGACTGGTCTCTCTGCCTTTCCAGATGAAGTCTTGGTGCAGAATGTGTCCTGTGCCAATGTACCCAAACCTAGGTACACTCAAAGTAAAATGGGCCAGGTCTTTCCCATCTCACCTTGCAGCCTCAAGGCTACAGGAGCACCCAGGGGACAAACTTGCAATCTGAACCTAAATGGCTAACTAGCAAGTAACTGAATACAATAGGGGGATGTTAGCAGTTTGTCTCTGTGTGAATAGGGGGAGGGGGTGTGTCTCTGGGTGTAGTGCCTTTCCCAATATATGCAAGATGTACCTCCTGGAACCACAATTAGTGTTTCACCGTGTGTGATTGGGGATGTTAACAAGGCACTTAAGAATGCTTAAAGATCATGCAAAGGTTGTTAGAACCATTTACAAGTGCCTTTGGGGCACTTTTCTTTCCAAAAAACCATGGGGTGTATTTTTGACCTTAACACTTAACACTGGCTGGGGTAGAAAATGTACCCCGTGGTGAAATCAATGGATTTCTGGGGTGTTTTTATGCCCTGGGTACTTTTTTGTTTACACGGAAAAAACGGTAAATGGTAAAAGGCTGTACTTTGGGGACATTGTTTACCTATGAGCAGGTGACAATGTCCTAAAAGGGCAAAGTCATAGAGCCACTACTATGTGTGTTGTTGCAAAAAAGATGCACCTGGGGTAGAATTTTAACCCAAGAAAATGTTAGAGGGTTAAAATCCAAATTTGCGGATCCAGATTTTACAGCCTTTCTGTCTTCATGTGATATAGAATGTTTTTACGCGGACGGGGGGTGGGTGGGGAGATGGGTGCGCAGGCGCAGTGGGTGGAGGTGGGTGGGTGTCTTTTCACACTCTGGCCGTTAATACACGAACGGGGGTGGGTGTTTTGATGCGGCAGGTGTAGGTGGGTGTGTGCCCATTTACATGGACACCCACCCACCTCCCCCTACCTACACCCACGGAGCATCCTCCGTTCTGTCGGATGGCTCCGTGGGTGTGTGGCAGGTGTTGGTGGGGGTGCGGTGGGAGCATGCGCGCACAAATACCTGCTGCCGGTGGTGTTTACACGGGCGCACACCCATCCCCCCCCCACTGGTGGCCGTATACACGACTGCCCCCCCACCACACACCCGCCCGAAAAGGGGGGGAGGGGGCATCCGTGTAAAAATGGCCTCTAACACTGATAAAATGGGTGTTACATTTTATTATACATGTTGCACATCTGCAGGTGTGCTCTATGGGTGCCCTGCAACATAGCTAACAAAATGTAACACCCGTTTTATCGGTGTTTAGAGTGTCAGTGTGAAAAGGGCCATGGACACCCACCCACCTCCACCCATGGGGCCTCCTCTGGTTTTCCGGATGGTCCTGTGGGTGTAGATGGGTATGCGCCAGGAGTGCCCCCACACAAACACCCGCGTGTGTGGTGTTCTACACAGGCGCACAACAAGCGCACCCATCCCCCCACCCACCGTTGGCCCATTTGCACGGACGCCCCTCCCCCTGCACACCCGCCAGAACCCCCAGCAGTAGGTGTAAAAACAGCCATAGTATTATTTCAAGAGACTTTGCTAGCTTTAAGTTTAGGCTGTTATCTTACAGAATTTTAAGGCTTTTTCCATTTCAGGACAGAAAATATCTAAATATGGCCCAATAGCTGTAGGTCTGACTACTTTGGTAGTTCAGTCTCTTTCTTCTGTTCAACTGATGTTGGGATTTCAGATGATAATTTTTTAATAGTTACTTGTATGTTTGGCAGTGAGCTTTTTTGTTTTTTAATGTTTATATTCTTCCAATTAGTTACTTTATTTGAAGTATATCTGGAATTTATTTGAAGCTAGGTTAGACTTTTTAATTCTTTTCTATCCTTTAGGTTTTTAGTAATTGCTGGCAATTTTAATACTAGGACAAATCCTGATTTAATTACTAGTGCCTGTACTGAGCTGGATAGTTTTTTTCAAATTCCAAATAGAGTATCTATGGATGCTGAGGCTAATTTTTTCTGGTATTACTTGTTTCACATTTTGAGGAGATTTGCCCTGAACTTTCTCAGTGCTCGCTCTTCTAAAAATATTGATGGCTCCATCACTTATTGATCTTTTTCAGGTAACAATGTTATAGATTATTATAGTTCCATCTGTTTTGTTTAATAGGGTCCAGAATTTTGCTATTCTTAATCATCTTGAGAACTCACATTTACCCGTGACAGCTCTTTTTGATCTTCCTTTTTCTCCAGATACTGCTGTATGTCCTAAGCAACTCAACTCTGGGGGGAGCCCCCATTCTCACTTATTTAAAAAAACATTTGGAATTATGAGGTTTCCTTAAATATTAGTAGCATTTTAGCTTCAGATTTGCTTCAGAATTTAAGAACTGAGTTACTTTTTGGTGACCCATGTCATATGGGCAAAGGTATTTCACTCACTCAGGCCATGGTCCAAAAACTAGTTACTCCAGAGTAGTTCCACTGAAGCCTTCCTACTCTTGAGTAAGTGGTTGGTGGATTGTACCGAAGGGTGAAAATAAACGAGACAATAGTCCAACATTAGCACCCACCAGGTGGGTGTTTGTCTGCCTGTCAGGACCTGGGGGCGGAGGAAGCCCCGGGGGACCGGTAGGGACCCCGCACCCCAGAACGCCCCCCTAGAAATCCTAACCCCAGCACAGGGGGTGCCCCCCACGGTCCTATCCAAGGAAGAGGTAGGGAGCAGCACAAACCCCGATGCTCAGGCAGAGGAATCCCCGCCGGAGCCCCGCCG
>QEPC01005340.1:6521611-6548046 GCA_003113815.1 Sphenodon punctatus
CCCAAATCTGGTGCACTCTGCCCGCCCCAAGCCATGCCCCCAAGCCACGCCCCTTTGGCCCGTTTCCGGCGCCCCGGCGGCTTTGCCGCCGGCACAGGGCCACTAACACTATATTTTCCCGGGCCACTTTGATTTCCCAATCCGCCCCTGGATCCAGGTGCCTCCTCCTCATAAACATACTCCCCCATCCCTTGCTGATTCTGAATCTCATCCCCACATATACACCCTCCCAGCATCTGGCTGCCTAAAACTCTACTCCCCAGGCCTTGCTGTCCCCACTCTTGTCTGCTAGTACACATACTGTACCCTTTAAGCTTGTTTCCCCTATATATACCTGCCCAGTTCTTGGGTTTGCTGTTGTCTCCAACCCGACGGAAAGCATTTTGCCCCCACCCCTGGCTGTCACCCAAACCTTGTCCCTGAATACACATCACCCATCTCTCAGCCGCCCCTCCCCATATGTATATGTATGGCTGCCATCATGTTCATTTGGCAGCTGGGCCAATTCCCAACTGCAGTGACAGCTCGCACCACCGCATGGGTAAGTTTGTGGGAGGGGTTACGTTTGAAAGCACCCAGAGAAAAAGACACACCTTAACTAGAGAGCCACCCTCTGTGGCTCTTTAAATTAACTATGCTGCTTCTTTGGCTACTGTAAAATAGACAGTAGAACAGACAATTATCATTAGGAAGTTGGAAAGATTTACAACTGCAGTTCACAACATTTTGCCCATGTGACCCACTTTTGAAAATTAAATATAATCCTGAGATCCCAGTCAGCAACAAAGACATGCAAAGATGCTGTGGTTGTGAGACCGTCCTCAAGTGGTGTAAACCCAGTTTCCTGACCCACATGCATCTTCATGCCCATGCGATAGTGCTTTGCATAGGATATCCTCTACAGTATGTAGGGGTGGGGGAGCTTTCTTCTCCTGTGAGCCACTATAAAAATTAGCACAAACTTTGCAAGACAGATGGGTGCTTAAGTGGTATGCTTAGGATGCTGGAAGGAAGAGGAGAGTCCAGATGATTTATCTATGCGATGGATCCATCCCCTATCCTTGTGTGATTGTCATCATCTTTGCCCCTCTTCCCTGAGCTCACTCTTTCAGGGGAGAGGTACTAGATAGTAGGGCCGAATCCAAGAATTGGAAAAGAGTCAAATAAATAACAGCCACAGGTTAGATTTGACCCACTGGCCTGAAGTTCTCCACCCCTGCTTTGAAGATATAGTCATTTAAGTTTAAATGGAAGTGATACAAATATTTTGCTGCTTCCTTTAGTTTGTGAAGTTTTTTGACTATAACCAAAAGCTGTTTTAGTAGGAGGTAGGTTATTCTGATCTAAGGTGCTGATACCCTCTATAAAGAGGAGTCTCTACTATTTTTTTTTAAATTATCTTTTTTATTTTCCTCTAACAATGGTATTAATATAACTTTCCATTTCTTCCCATACAATTATTGTATTTCCTTTGCCACTCATTTCCTGACATAGCCGAGTGGCTGTGTTACAAACAAACTTTATCAATACCGTTTTCTGTAACCAGTGTGGATTCCCCCAACCTTCCACCTTGTAATATCACCTCCCCTCCCTAACCCTCCTCCCCTACCCATCCCCAATCCTTCCCCACCCCCACCCACCCCCCGCCGGCGCTTTAATAAATGTCTTTCAGGCAGGTTGATTGTGTGTATTTGTCCATCTTAATTTGCTGCGTTAGTACTGTCCAACACGATGACCATGACTCATAAAATTTACTTAGATTGTCTTCTAGGCTGGCCGTTATATGCTCCATCAACACCATATGCCACAGCCTTTGTAGCCAGGCCAGTCTAGTCAGACCCTTTGCATGCTTCTACGTCTTTGCAATCGTGTGAACTGTCACCAGGATCAATTTTTGACAGGTTCTTCTCTGGTGTGGCTTAAGAGCCGTAGGTGGGTATAATCTGGTTTAAACGGAAGATTCACTTCCGGCAGTCCATTAATAATTGACCATACTTTCTTCCAGAAGGCTTCCACCTTCGGGCAGCTCCACCAGCAATGCAGGTAGGTGCCCCTCTCCCCACATCCCCTCCAACACATTGGGGGGTAGGTATTTTTAATTTGTTTATTCCATCTGGTGTGGTGTACCATCTCTGGATTAACTTTATTTGGGGTTACTTTACTAATAAGGACAGTGAACATGTGGACGTATACTCCCAAATGGTTCTCATGTCTCCCTCTGTTATATCTAGCATCACCTCGTCAGACCATTTAGTGATATATCCCGCATCTGGGAAATGATATAAAGCCTTTACCAGTCTATAAAGAATTGAAAACACTCCCCTTTGTCCTATATTATTAAACAGGACTATTTCCAAATCTGTGGGGTCCCTACAGAAGTGGGTCCTGTCCTTGGAATTGTTTATAGCACTATGTAGGCGGCCGTACATCCAGAAATCTACCTTTTCAGCTAGGGCTGTCTCCAACGTGTCCCTAGTTTTAAATGTGTCATTAACAAACATATGCATTGCCCTGTAGATCCCTTTCTCTTTCCATCTCCATAGCTTTTCCTTCTCCTTTCTGTTCCAGTTAGGTCCCACCTTTTCTATAAGGATATATGGGGTTTTTCCTGGCATAATCTCTAATTTGTTTTTGCACCCATGCCACGCCATCATAGCTGCCCCTGCAAAGGGGTAGTCCTTCTCCTCCCTTCCCTTTATTGTGACTCGGGATGTGCTTTCTAACAGATCCCTCACTTGTGTAATCCCTGGTGTCTCCAGTTCTAGGGGTGATTTCAGATGTTACGTGATCACAGTCAACCACGGACAATCCCCTGTGGTGGTGGATGGTCACGTAACATGTGTTTGCTAGCCGCCAGAGGTTCACCACGGTGAATCACCGGCGGTGAGCAAATTAACCATGCTTTCGAGGATGGTCTGGGCACCATCTCCGAAAGCGTGGTTAATTGAACCAGGGGCTGGAATCGGCGACTGGTAACGTCTGTTACCGCTGCTGATTCTGGGCCGTGGTTCAGACCCCGGGACATAATTGGGCGCAGCGGCCAGATTGGCCGCTGTGCCCGCCCGTCTCCCGGAGGGCGGGCGGCCTGGGGAGCATGGGGAGGTGGGGCTGTGAGGCTGCACGTTGCACTGCACAGCCCGCCCCCTCCCCAGATTCCCCGCCGGAATCAGCCAGCTCGTCTGTTGATGGGCTGTTCTGATTCCAGCAGGGAATCAAAAAGTGATTCCGTGATGGGGCCAACAGGTGCCCCGTCACGTCTGAAATCACCCTAGGTCCCGACATTTTGGTTCTTTCTCCTCATTATACCAAATCTTTACTGTTCTCAGGGTTGATGCCATACTAGAGTCTTAGGTCAGGCAGATTGCATCCCCCCTTTTCCATCCCTGTCTTAAGAATGGATCTATGCACCCTTGGTTTCTTCTTACCCCAAATTATGAACCTCATTATCTTGTCTAATTTTTAAAAAAACTCCCTGGGCGGTTGTATTGGGATGGCCTGTATGGTATAGAGAATTTTAGGTAGTAGTTGCATTTTAATTATGTTCATTTTTCCCAACCAGGAACAGCCCAGTCTGTGCCAAGAGTGCTGCTTATCCTGGAACTCCCGTATAAGAGGTAAGTAGTTTATTTTGTATAAGTCCCTAGTATTCTTGGTACATTTAAGCCCTAAATATTTTATATGCTCCTGTTGTATTTGAAATTGCATAGCAGGGGCACTTCTCCTTCCTCGGCCCCTATCCTGGTTTAATAACATCATCTGGGTTTTTCGTAGATTAACCTTGTATCCCAACAGGGATCCAAATTCTGCCAGTACTGCCATCAGTTCTGGTATAGATGTTTGTACATTAGTTAGGGAACGGAGCATATCATTCGCATAGACCATCGTTTTATGTTCAGTCATCCCAGTCATCACTCCAGTTATCTTGTTATTTCGATTTATCACCAATATAAGAGGCTCTATTGCAATATCAAAGAGGAGTGGAGAGAGCGGACAGCCCTGTCTTGTGCGCCATGTAAGGTGGAACACTGGAGTTAGCTCTCCATTTAATACAATTTGTGCTGCCGGTCTTTTATATATAGTTTCTACCCATTCCAGAAAAGCTCCCCCCCACCCCCAAATCCCATCTCTGCTAGTGTGATCAAAAGGAAAAAAATGTCTAGTCTGTCAAACGCTTTATTAGCGTCTAAAGATATCATGGCTGCTGACCGTTTCTCCTTATTAATTTTGTAGATTATATCTATTGCCCTCCTCACGTTGTCTATTCCCATCCTCCCACTTATAAATCCTGTCTGGTCAGGACCAATTATCTCCTTTATAATAAGTTGGAGGCGGGTAGCGAGGATCTTGGTAAAGAGCTTGGCATCTGTGTTCAATAGTGATATAGGTCTGAAATTCCCACATTCTTTCCCCACCTTCTCTGTTTTGGGGCATAATGTTATCGTAGCCTTGTAAAATGTCTCTGGCATTTCCTTGAGTTCCCTAATCATATTGAATACCTTGCAGAGTAAAGGGGTTATTAGGTTAGTCTAGGTTTGGTAAAATTCTGGGATGAAGCCAGCTGGTTCTGGTGTTTTATTTTTGGGCAGTTCTTTAATTGCACTCTCTATCTCACCACAATTGGCTCGTTAAGCATCCTTCTGTGTGCTTTGGTAATTTTGGGTAATTTTAATTTCCTCAGGTATTTTTTAATAGCCTCTGGATTGGGAGTCTCAGATGTGTAGAGGGTCTTATAGAATTTTAAGAATTGTTCCTGCATCTCAGTGCCTGATATGTATGTTTCTTTATTAGAGTGCAGTATCTATGTTATCTGAGCCTTTTTCCTTTGCTTTTTCACCAGACAAGACAAGACTCTGTCTGCTTTATTGGTTTTAGTGTAGTAGTTGTAGTAATAGTGTAGTAGCTTTATTGTTGTTTAGTGTATCTTAGTTTTTTTATTATTGTCTCTGTTTCCATGACATCTATCAAGCCCCTAATCTCTACCCTTTCCTTCGCCCCTTTCCTTGCTGGGTTATTTTTCAGCTGCCTGTCAATCTGTCTAAGTCTGAGATATAACTCATTCAACTCCATATTTTTCTTTTTTTTATTATAGGTATCTAGTGCAATGTATTGCCCCCGTACAAATGCCTTAGCAGCCTCCCAGAGGGTTGCCTGGGATACTTCACCATTATCATTTGTCCGGAGAAAGTCTTTTATCTCCTGTTTAATTATCTCTTTATTTGTTAGGTTTAATAAAGTGTCCTTGTTCAATGACCATCTGCGTGTAGCGTACATTTTTGGGGGCCCTGCCACCATTGTCATAATTACTGCACTGTGGTCTGTGAATATCACTGGGCCTATCTCACAACTTTGACATTTACCCCATTCTTCTTTATTCATGAACATATAATCTATTTGTGTGTATGTCAGGTGTCTGTTGGAATAAAAAGCGTACTCTCTATCTTTGGGTACCTCAACCTCCAGACATCCACAAGATGTGCTCTGGCAATGTCCTGCGCAATCTTTTTCTGTCCTTTCTTCAACTTTCCCTTCCCTGATTTATCTAGCTGAGTCAGAGGGCTGTTAAGATCCCCCATCATTATCAAGATACCCTGGCTTTTCCTCCTAGCCAGTTCTACAATTCCCTTCATGAATTTTGTTTGTCCCGTGTTTGGGGCATAGAACGTGAGATGTGTATTCCTCCCCTGCCAGCGTTCCCTGCACCAGAAGATATCTGCCCTCTGGGTCTTTAATCCTTTCCCCCACTATAAAATTGACCTTGGTGGCAAATGCCAGTAATACTCTTGCCTTCTTTACCTTTGCGTTAGCAAATATTATATAGTCAAATTGTTTATCCCTGACTCTGGTATTATCTTTATTCAGGAGATGAGTTTCTTGCAAGGCCACCACTTCTATCTGCTGTCGTTTAAGATATTGCCATGTCCTTTTTCTTTTGGTTGGGCAGTTTAAACCATTCACATTTAAGGTACATATTTTTAACTCAACCATATTCCTTAGCATAGACCTGCCCGGTACCCCTCCCCCATTGTCCTAACAAGCCTTCCAGATTGCGTCCTAGTTTCCCTTTATGTTCCCAATCATCCCCTATCCCTCCCTCCTCCCCCCAACATTTCCCTGCTCCCTCCCAGAACTAAGGTTTATAGAAACCTTAAAGGGGTATGCCATGGAGTCACTTCACTCCGCTATTTGACCCAACAAACCCTTCTGAATTTCACTTGTTTATTTTGGACTACTTGTCCAGTCCTCTGACCTTTAATGCTTACTGCGTGCCTCGTTCTCTTACTTTTATCGTGTCCTTCATCGTCCGTCTGCTGGATTTTTCCCCTCCAGTCCTTGAAATTCCGGCATCTTGCATTCCATATATTGTTCCAGCGCCTTGATGTCAAAGAAATTTCACCTGCACCCTTTATATATGAAGGAGAAAGTTGCAGGGTACCTTACTTGCACCTGTATGCCCTTCTCTGTAAATCTTTCTTGGAGCTGGTACCATTTCTTTCTCCTAGCCACTGTTGCAGGGGTCAGGTCCGGTTGGATTGTCACTCTGTGCCCCTTATACCACAAGTCCTTGTTTTTCTTGGCTTCCCATAGAATGTGCTCTCTGTCTTGATATCTTAGGCAGCGAAAGATCAGCGCTCTAGGTGGCTCTCCCTCTTTAGGTCAGGGTCTCAGTGTTCTGTGTGCCCTGTCCAGCTCTATATTATGCAGGCGATCTGTTTGGGGGAAGAGGGCCTTGAGGATTTTCTGCACCAGGTCTCTCCCTCCCTGGGCCTCCGTGATCCCCTCCGTGGATGCGCAAATTGTTCCTCCTACCCCTGTTCTCCAGGTCTTCAATTTTGTGTTGGGCCCCCCCCAACGGCTTTTTCTACCGTCTGCAACCTTTCTTCCCACCTCTGGCCCAGGCCTTCTCTCTCCTCCATTCTTGTTTACAGGGCTGTGACCCGTTCAGATATCCTGTCAATTTTTTTATTCAGCATGTCCACCATGTTGTTTACCTTCGTCATTCAGGAGCTCCTACTGCTTCTTGGAGTTCTCATACTGACTCCTAATCATGTGTGTCAGGCTCGTGATCTGTTCTGTCAGGTCAGCCTGCTCTCCTTGTCTCACACGTGCTGCCGCAGCCATCTTAGGCCTTGTTTTTTCTCATTCCCCTCCCCCACTGCTCTCCCTTTCCACTGATTCCACCTGCTTTCCCCGCCGCAGCAAGTCTCTTTTTTCAGCTTGCCTGGGGTGTTCCTCCTCGAGTTCCTGCCCATGTAGTTGCTAAATGGGTCAATTTACTTTATTTTTTAAGCATTTTTGTCTCGGGTTGCTGGGAGCTCTTAGCAGACGTGTCTACTGCCTGCACATGCCCAGTGGCGCCCCCCCGCCCCGGGATCTCTACTATTCAGACAGGCAGAGATAGTGACACCTGTTGCCATTAATACAACTCTGAATTCTCAAGTGATTCAAGGCTTCAAAGGAAGGCTCATTGTTTGTTGCCCTTTTCAGTGATAAGGCTGATCTAAATGTAGATGAACTTCTCTGTGATATAAAAAGGGAAATTGGGTTATTAACTTGTGAATTTTCCTTCTACGGGGGATCCTCCTGGACGGCCAGTGAAAACTGTAGGATTAGATCTGTGCCACTACCAGTAGGAGGCAGACTTCCTAATTTTCTATCCCCAAACTTTTCAAGCCTTAGGGTAATTTCAGACGTTACGAAAACGCCTTTCACCACAGTGAACCCCAGTGGATTCCCTGTGGTGGTGGCATTTTCATGAACGTCTGTTTGGTCCCGGCCAGAAGTTCACCAAGGTGAACCTCTGGCTGGGATCAAGCTTGACCATGGTTCTCGACCTCTGGCTTCTTCCTACCCCTGGCTTCTTCAACAGGTGTTCAGGTTCAATAAAAGTCTCATACTTTGAAGAACTGACTTCATTTGGAATCCCTTATAATGTTTCTTCAACTATGTGGTAGGGATGGGACATCGGGCAAAAAACCGGTACCGGTTTACCGGTGCCGGATCTATTGCATTGATTTCGATGGGGAACTGTCAGTGTCCCCATTGAAATCAATGGGGGAAAAAAACAATCCCTCCCCCTCCCAGGCTGTGCAGGTGGGAGAGGGGACACCCTCCCACCCACCTTGGATTTTTTTTTTTTTTTTAAATTTCCCCAAAGTCCCTGGTTCCGGGCCGCCACTGGCGACCCGGAGCCCGCACCAGCAGGTAGCTAGTAGGTACTAGGGTGATCCCTGGGGTGGGGGGTGGTTTAACACCCCCACCCCCAGGGATCAGCCTACCCCCCCACCCAGGGATCGCCTACCTTTGGTGCTCCGGGCGGCGGCAGCACGGCGGCTTCAGCGCTAGCTGTGGCTGCCAGCTTCAGCGCTTACTAGGCCTTCCGGGGAACTTCCGGGTTTCCCCAGAAGGCCTAGTAAGCGCTGAAGCCGGCAGCAACAGCCAACGCTGAAGCCACCGGACTGCCGTGCTGATGCCGCCCGGAGCACCAAAGGTAAGCGATCCCTGGGTGGGGGGTAGGGTGATCCCTGGGGTGGGGGGGTGTTAAACCACCCCCCACCCCAGGGATCACCCTAGAACCTACCTGCTGTGCTGGTGCGGGCTCCAGGTCGCCGGTGGTGGCCCGAAGCCAGGGACTTCGGGGAAGTTTTTTTAAAAAAAAAATCCAGGCTGGGCAGGGTGGGGGTGTGTGTATCCCCTCTTCCACCCACACAGCCTGGACAGGGAAGGGAAAAGTGGTTTGGGGTTTTTTTCTTTCTTTTTTTACATTGCGGCCATTAATTCAGTGGCCGCAATGTAAAACAATCCGGCACGACCGGTACCCCCAATATCCGGATTAATCCGATACTGCCGGTACAGCAAAATACCGGCAGTATTGGATACCGGATAATCTGAACTTCCCACCCCTACTATGTGGGCTACAACTGTAACCAATAAATAATGGTTACAAAGCCTAATAGTGACTTAAACTTAAGAAGTGGAGCCACATATGTGAGCGAAACATCGTTATCTAATTAAATTGTCTCATCAGCTTTTCCTGGTTGTAAATGATCTGCTCAGCCTCATTTGTGACACTGTTATTTAATTTAAGAATTCCTGTAGTTACTACTATATCTGAGAATGTTTAGTCTTGCCCTATTTGTGGCACTGCTTTGTATGCTCTTACTGTAACAGCACTGTTTATTGCACATATCTACTTAATAAGAGACTTAATAAGAGACTTTTTCTTACCTGAAAATCTGTTTTGAGTGTCTTCCATATTGATAAATTGATTTCCCATTAAGGTTTATTCTTGCCTCCAGATTCTGGAGCAGTTTATCTCATGTGATTATTAGTATTGGTATACTGCTCTGTTATACCTTTTTGGCATTATATTATTCATTCCCACATGAGCCACTTGCCTTGTACAGCCTTGCCCTGGGAGCTCATGTCCTTTGTCACCATCATCTTGTTGGGGTCTGCAGATGGAGAGTCTGGCTGGAAGTGGTCCTTCATTGTCCACCAGCGGAATCTTTCAAGGTGAAAGAGATTACGATCCATGAGTTTTCCCCTTGCGCCAGGTGGTCTTGCCAGAGGCGAAGGAATCACTGCAACCGTCTGGTGTCGAATCTGGCCCAATGAAGAATTCCCAGGCAGGAGATCATGGCACCCAGCTGGCTGGCGAGTGACTTCAATCTGGACGTGCGGCCCTCCGAGACCTGTTTGATCAGGGTTTGTAGTTTTTCTCATCACTGTGCTGTGATAAAAACCTTGTAGTTGTTCGTGTCTAAGATCACCCCCAGGTGTTCCAGAACTTGTGAGGGTGTCAGGCGATTCTTCATCAGGTTGATTATGTAGCTGTGGTCCTGCAGGTACTTGATGGTTCTGCGCACATCCTCTTCTGCCTTCTCCTTGGATGGTGATCGAATGAGGATGTCGTCCAGGTAAGGGTGGATTCGCATGCCCTCCTTCCACAGATTTGTGATCAGGGGGAATCAGGATCTTTTTAAATGTTCTGGGTGAGGTGGCGAGGCTGAATGGCAGGGCTGTGTATTGCCAGTGCTGCTTGGCATATGTGGACCTGAGCAACTGTCTGTGAGCTTGAAGGATGGGAACATGCAGGTACACCTCCTTGAGGTCAAGGGATGTCAGCCACTCATCTCTGGATATCACTATGCAGATGGATTGCAGGGTTTACATCACGAACTTCGACGGACTGGTTCAGGAGTTTGAGGTCAAGGACTGCTTGTCATTCCTCTGATTATTTTTTTTGGAACAAGGAACAGGATGAAATAAAGTCCTGACCACTTTTCGTTGTGTTACTGGTTCTATGGCTCTGACCCTGTGTATTTCTGCTTGCATTGTGGAGTATTTGTCTGATTGTTTGAAACTGGTGAGATACAGTAGGCGCTTCGAAGGAAGTGCGAGAACTCTTATTGTGTATCCCCTCTGTCTGATTTGGAGGACCCATGCCTCTGAGGTGGTTTCCAGCCATTTCTCCGTGAATAGCTGTAACCTGCCTCCTAGGGTTGCAGGATCCTGTTGGGGGCAGGCCCCATAGTCAAGCATCCATCTTGGAATGGCCAGTGCCCTGAGGTTGCTTGGATCTGTGGGTCCCAGAACCCTTTTGTCTGTACCATCTGGACTTGTATTTCGGCTGGTTTCCTCTGTGTGGCCAGAAAGGTCTTCTGGTGCCACCTGCTGGAGAGTAGCCTGCACTGAAGGGACAAAGAGATTTTTTTTGAAATTTCAAAGCTTTGCAAGGTTTGTCCTTTGGATTTATCTGCAGTGTCTGTGAGGACTGTGTCCAGGCAGACCCCGAAGAGTTTGGCCTCTTGGGAAGTCCCCCCCACACCAGGGTGTTATTGGCTGTGGTGTCGCTTTTCCAGGAGCTGAGTCAGAGGTGGCGGCAGGCTGCTACGTTGGATGCTGCCACTCGTGCTGCCCAGCAGAGGATGAATTTGCTATAAAGGCATAGGCCAACTGGATCCTGGTGGATAGAATCCTTGTAATTTTCATAGAGACCTGAGGATCCCTGGCCCACTTGACCCAAGTCATAAGGGCCCTTGAAAAGTAGGAGGTGATGGTGGCCATTTTTATGATTGAGGCTACTTCCTCAAAATTCCTCCTTAGGTTACTCTCTATTCCCTTGTCAGTAGGGTCCCCCTGGGGTAGCACTCACCTTAAGTGGGGAAAACAAGAGTTCCTGGCAATGGATGCCACTGCGGCATCCACTTTAGGAGTGGTGAGGAGGGTCTCCTTGCTCTTAATGAGCAAGTAGAGGAATTCCTGGGTTTCATTCATCTTTTGAGCCCTGTTGGGGAGCTGCCACTCCTTTTTAATAATTATCTAGAACCATCCCCTTGTCCCTGGATCTAGGTCTCAAGATGTACTCTCCTTCTGCCACATCCTCAGATGACTCTGAGGAGTCACATTTGTCTTTTTTCTCTCGGAGGTGAAGGGCCTTTATGACCAGATTGAAGGTCTGGTCTCTGTATTTGCTGGGGAACTCCCTGTCTGAATCGGAGGACGCTTCGATCTCATGCGCCTCTATTTCTCCTTCCTCTAGGGAGGAGTGGTTGTCTCCTTCCTTAGAGGCTTGATGCTCCTCTGAGACATGGGCCTCCTCTTCTCCAGCTGGTCTGGTGGGGGCCTTTCCCCCCGTTTTTCTTTCCCCTAGATGTGGCCTCTTCCTCTTCGGAAGAGTGCGTGGACCACACCTCCTTAGAGGCTGCCCCTGAAGAGGAGTCGTCGTCCAAAGGTCTAGGAGCCTTGTGTGGCTTCTTGGGCAGAGGAAGCTTGCCTTTGCCAGCGCCCCTGGATCGTCCCTTGTAGGTTGGGCCTTTCCTGTGGGCTTAGCAGGAGACTGTTTGCACTTGTCATGCTTAAGCTCCATCAAGATCTCACTAAGTACTGCCATATGGGATGGGGTACGTGGGGTACTGTGGGTGCAGATGCTGCCTGGTCTGCTACTGAATCTGCCGCCACCGCCATTCTCCTTGTGGTAGCCATCCTGGGGCTGGCTGCTGCCCTCTTAGTTTCATTTCTCCCGCAGCCGCTTTTCTGAGCAGCCTGCAGGGAGGGAGCGAGCTGGGGCTTCTCCTGTTACTGCGCAATGGCGTGGATGAGCCACCAGAGGGGCGGCTACAGTTTTGGTTCCCCGGCAGCTGCTGCTGGGCAGGGAGAGGGAGGAGAGCGAGCTGGGGCCTAGCCGCTGTGTTCTGGCACTGAATCCCCTGGGGCTAGATGCAGGGAGCTCCCCTGCCACTGGTATCCCACGCGGCCTCCAACGGGGTAGGGAGCCGGGGACTTGTCTGTGCTCCTGCTCCAGAGCTGGTTTGCCTCCCAGGCAGTGTTAAGTCTCCACGCTGTGGTTTGCTGGGAGTCTCCTCCCTGATTGCAGTTCCTGCGGGGAAGGGATTCCTAGAGACAGGACCCCCTGGGGTACTGCTGAGACCCCGTGCCAGCTGGAGAGGGGGGGCACCTGGATCCAATTCCTCCTTTCCCTTTCCACAGGAAGGGGAGGTGAACCGGGAGAGAATTCCTCACTCCCTGCCACCTGGAGGCAATTCTTCTTGTCCTTAAAGGAGCCAGAAACTTCTAAAAACTATCTAAGGCTGCCTCTGGGATCCGTCCTGAGATGGAGGCTGCTAGCCTGCGTCCTACCAGCATGGAGACAGACAAACAAACTGGAGCTTTGGGGCTAGATCCCCTCTGAGCATGTTCCAGGAAAGATCAGGAAGTCTGCCTCCTACTGGTAGTGGCGGGGATCTAACCCTACAGTTTTCACTGGCCATCCAGGAGGATCCTCTGGGAGAAGCATAAAATTCCTCATAATGAAACGTGAGGAGACCTGGAAGTGATCAACAGCATAATGACTTTACAAACTTTGCAGGGTAGGACTTGGATGTTGCTATTAAAAAATGTAATTTCTCTTTCCCACGTTTGCAGTACCAACAGAGGTTTGCAGAAACTGTATGCATGCAAGTCTGTGTAACGTGCTTATGCTACCAATGTTCCCACTTTTCTGCTACACATCTCCCAAGAGCTATGATAACCTCTAGTCAATGGAAAGGGAGACGTTATTTCAGCACTAGACTCCTCATAACGGGGACTGGTTACAGTAGTTAATTCTCATTAATTCTTCTACTACTCCTTGGCCAACTGCTTGGGTAGTTTTCTGTAAGTCTGAGTATTTGGAAGGATCCAAGAGCTATTGGGAGTGGGTCAGGCCAGTGGTTCTTCCTTCCTTTATTCTGAATTTTTCCACTTAATGGAATAAGTGGACCGAGTAGAAAAAATGCTTTGCAGCAGAGTATTTGTGCCAATGCCCTAACCCTCTTGCTGTACTCACCACTGCATGTCACTGGCTGGAAACCTGGCCTGGGAAGTTAAAGAAGCATCCCGATGCTGCCCTGCTTGTGGACAGGAAGCTGGATTGGATGTACCACATGCAACTTACGTTTTCCACTCATATGAGCCTAACTATTTAGTCAATGAAGCTGCACTGTAGAGAAGCAGTGGTTGTATGTCCAACATGCAAATGGAAATGTCCAACATGCAAATAACTCAGCTAAGCTATTTCTGACTCAGCAGCTAGGCAAGTTGCTTTCTGCAGTGGTTGCACATAGCTATGCTTGGCTTAATTCTTCATGATTTCAATGAGGCTACTACAAGAATGGTGGATCTTCCTTTGGATGGAGATGCAATGGCATGTAGGCTTGCAGACTAACCATATGCTTGGGCAAATGAAAGAGACAAGAATTGGTGTCCCCCCTCGGTGGAAATGGCCCACTATCCTTACAGGAGACCTTGCATGCAGCACAGGCATTATTAGTACTTCATAAGAAGTACCATACTGTGTTGGACTAGCGGTCCATTTGACCAGCATCCTGTCTCCAACAGTGGCCAGCTCTGGTAGCTCAAAAGTACAGGTCATGGAGGTGTGACCCATCTCTTGCTGACCCCTCTCAACTACCAGTAGCCAGGGGTGTAAGTCCCGTAGGTGTTTATGGCTCTACCCTCTAAGAATTGATCCAATATCGGTAAGCTGCTGGCTTTCACAGCCTCCTCTGGCAATGAGTTCCAAAACGGTATTGTCTGCTGTGTGAAAAAGTACTTCCTTTAGTTTGTTTTAAATCTACTGTCATGTAACTTCAGAGAGTGTCCCCTTATTCTCTTATTGTGGGAAAGGGCAAACAACAGCTCCTTATTTACTCTGCAACCAGAGTAAATGATTACTCATGATTTTATAAACTTCTATCGTATCACCCCCTTAATAATCTCTTCTCCAGTCTAAACAGCCCAGGCTAACCTACTGAGCGTCTCCTCATATGGAATTCAATCCATAGACTGCACACGATATTCAAGATGGGGTCATAATAAATATTTATACAATGGCATTATGATACTTTCCCTTTTATTCTCTATTCTTTTTGCAGTAATGCCTAGCATTCAGTTTGCCTTTTTGACTACTGCCACACCGAGCGGATGTCTTCAAGGAACTATGAACAGATCCTTCTTTGGAGTGGTTACACCCAGGTTAGAACCTAGCATCATGTATGTACAGTGAGGATTTTTCCCCCTACGTGCATCACCTTGCACTTATCAACAGTGAATTTCATTTCCCATTTTAATGCCCATTCACCTAGTCAGATCCCTCTGTAGATACTCATAGTCTGTCTGGGTCTCAACTAACTTGAAAAATTTAGTATCATGTACAAATTTAGCCATCTCACTCTTTACCCTCTTTTCCAAATAATTAATTAATGTACTAAACAATACTGGTCCCAGTACTGACCCTTGAGGCACCCTACTATCTACCACTCTCCAACTTGAAAAATGGCCATTTATTCCCAGGGCATGAAATTTCAGATCGAACACCGGGAGCCAAAATAATAAAAAATAAAAAATTCAGTCACCAGATTTTATCCTGATATTAAACTCTTCTTGCGCCACTACACCCCTGAACTTTCATGCCCTTTTTACTCCTACACTTTGTTTCCTATCTTTTAACCAACTATCAATCCATGACAGGACTCTTCCTCTTATCCCATGACTACTTAGCATATACTATAACAACCGGATCACCCCATCCACATGCTTGTTGACATTCTCATAAAATTCTAATAGATTCGTGAGGCATGACTTCTCTTTGTTAAAGCCATGCTGGTTTTCACCCATCAAATCATACTTGTCAACATGTCTAGTAATTCTGTTTTTAACAATGGTCTCCACCAGTGTGCCTGGCACGAATGTCAGGCTTACCAGTCTGAAATTTCCAGGGTCACCTCTGGAGCCCTTCTTAAAAATTTCTCTCACTAACTATATAGTCTCTCTAAAAAGAAACAATACACCTCAACCTCTCAACTCTTTGGTTTCTTCAGTGCCAAGCTAGTTCTTGGTTTAGTCTAGTGCATTTGGCACAGGCTCAGTGCCTCTTGAACCAACAATGGTGCTGGCAGTGATAACAGAGTACTAAGGCTAGGCAGACAAGTCGGAGTCATATTTCTTACATTTTGTCTTTCTTCTATGGTGGCGCCTCAGAAGGCTTTGCGGAGGTTCCTCCATGGTGGAAGCTTTTTGTATCACCTTTTGCAGCAACATTTATGAGATTTTATCTTTTGGCTTTTTTGGTTCCATAATTCTCTTCTGAAAAGTTCTCCTTGAACTAGTGGGCGTTTTTAGACTTATTCCTGCCCGCAGTGAGGCTCTCACTCCAGGCAGGATTTGGCCCGAGCATCCAACAAGAGTGACAGTGGCCTGGGCCGGGGAGAGGGTGGGGCGACACGCAGACATTCTTCTGCACAAACTCGCCCCCATGCTGCTCGGAGCGGCCCATCCCCCTCCCTGACAGGTGGCGATGGTGACTGCCTGGAAACACTGCAGACCTGGACTGGGGTAAGAGAAAGTGCGCTATCAAATGTGACAGCCTGCTTTACTCCACCAGTCTAGCATCTGCTGCATGGGCCGTGGCAGCGCTTAGCCCAGGCTGTTCGTCAGGGATGATTCCGAGGAACAGCCTGGGCTAAGCATCACCACGGCTTGTGCAAGATTCTGGACTGGGTCAACATCTGGCAGCTGCATTCAGCCGTGCTGAGAGCACAGATCTCCACACTTGGGAAAAGCATGGAAATCCATGCTGTCGTCACATCTGAAAACACCCAGCGTAACACTGGGAGAAGCCTGAGGTCTTAACAGGATGTTAAGGTTGTTTTGCCTGGCAGCACTAATGGAAATGATTGTGTTCCAGCCTGTGTAATGGTGCCAATGATGGTTTCTTAGGTTTACTGGATGGAATTGGAAGTCCCTCTGAGAGACTTTTTCTGAAAGGAGAGCCTGTAATTAGCTCCATCTGTCCTTCTCCTGCAGAGTAAAGGACAAGAACGAAGAGCCAGATTTTCAGAAGAGCTCAGGGCTAGATTTCCAAGTGTTCAGTACCTCAGGGCTCCAGGCTCATTTTGGCACCAAAATTAGATTCAGGATTTTCTAGAATGTTGCCTGGGCACCCTAATAACCCAGCCATGGATGTGGGTAATCAGGGTCTACTTTGGTAGCCTGCCTAGACCCTCTAAATGCTGCCCAAACTTGTCAAGGTCAAGGAAAAGGGTGGCTCTCTTTTTAAATTAAGCATTGATAAGACAACCAGCCCTTAAAACTTCACAGTGGCAAACACCTGACATATTTCCTTGTCACCATAATTTGCTCAATATTGTAAAATACAAAGAGTAAGAGCAGTTTCACACATTACATTATAGGAGTGGGCAATGTCAGATCTCGGACCCAAATGTAGCCCACAATGGGGAGGGGACAGTGGAGATATAGCCCCAATGGGAGGGGTGTGAGATCGGTGAAGCGGGACAGGTGCTTGGTGCATGTCCCACTTGCTACCTCCCAGGCAGAGGAGCAGGTGTTTCTTGGTCAGAGGGCCCCTGATCCTGCGCTGGTGTTGTTAAATGCAAGATCGGTGGCCAATAAAGCAACAACTGTCCAGGAGATGATCCTGGAATATGCCGCAGATCTCGTATGCATCACGGAGACCTGGATGGACAATGAGTCGGGGCCTCTTCTGGCTGACCTTGTTCCAGCCAGGTATGCCGTGCAGTATCAACTGCGAATGGAGGGATTGGGGGGGGGGGGGGCAGTGTAGCCATGATTTTGAAGGAGAGATGGTCAGTGCGGAGGTATCCAGTGCAACCCGTACTGGATATAGAGCAGCCTCCCTGCATGCTCTAGCGGAGTTGGTGTCGGGGGTGGTGTTGAGGTCCCTGAAGATAACAGTCTTGGGGGACTTCAACATCCATGCTGACGCTGACCTTGGGGGAGCAGAGTGTGAGTTCATGGCCACCATGGCAACCATGGACTTGTCTCAGAAAGTGATTGGCCCGATACATCGTGGGGGGCATACCTTGGATCTTGTGTTTTGCACCGGCCTTGAGGCAGGTGATCCGTTAGTGGAAGGGATACCAACTATACCTTTGTCATGGACGGACCATTACCTCCTACAGGCCTCACTCCTGGCACATCTGCGCTCAGAAAGGTGCAGAACCAATTTGAATGGTTCACCCCCGGAGGTTGATGGAACTGGAGCGATTCCAGAGGGCTCTGGGCGAGATACCCTGTGATCCAAGCTGTGGTTGCTGAAGTGAGAAGGGCGACGGTGGCGTCGTTCTTGTGCTGAAGCCGACAGATTGTGTCATAGAGCCAGTTTACAGGCCTATGCCGTAGCTATGCGAGCAGCAAAGAAGGAGTTCTTTGCTACCCTCATAGCATCCGCAAAATCCCATCCAGTGGAGCTTTTCCAGGTGGTGAGGGGGCTGGTCAATCCGGCCTCCCTTCACCTGGGAGTGGAGTCATCTAAGGTCCGTTGGGACATGTTTGTGGATTATTTTGTGGAGAAAATTGCTCGTATTCACTAGGACTTCAACGCTGCAATTGATATACATGAGGAACTGGAGGCTCTTGTACAATTGTATGGGATCAATTTCAGTCAGTGACACCTGCCAATGCAGTCAATATTCTTGGGGCAGTTAGGGTCACCTCTTGTGAGTTAGATCCATGCCTGTCTTGGCTAATTAGATCTTGCCGGGAGACAACGGCTGGGGTGGTCAACGCCTCCCTTTGGGAGGGCAGAGTGCTGGGCTGTCTCAAGGAGGCGGTGGTGCGTAGGGATGTGCGAACAGAGTTCGGGTGTTCGGCCCCTCTATGAACACCCCGAACCCGAACTGCCTGAACTGTCCCCCGCCCAAACAAAGTTCAGGTTTTGAACCTGTTCGAGTGGGGGGTGGAGGGCAGGGGGGAACCCAGTTTTTTTTTTAAAAAACAAAACAAACAACAACAAAAAAAAAACCCACCCCAGGGGTCAACCTACCTGGTGGTGCCGGGGCTCTGGCGGCGCTCCGGAGTGCTTCAGGTCTCTTCTAGGCCTTCCAGGGACTAAAGGAGGGCTTCCAGACTCTACTTCAGTTCCCAGAAGGCCTAGAAGAGGCCTGAAACACTCCAAAGCGCTGCCGGAGCTGGACCCACCACCGCTGTCACCACCGGAGCCCCGGCACTACCAGGTTGGTTGATCCCTGGGGTGGGGTTTTTTTGTGTTTGTTTTTTAAAAATTTTTACCAGGCTGGGATGGGGGGGATGGGAGGTGAGCTCCGGCGCCCCTTCCACCCATGCAGCCTGCAGGGGGGAGGGAAAACCGGGTTCCGCCAGACTGCGCCAGAATGGGTTCGGTGAAACCAAACAGGTTTGGGCCGAATAGCCTGAATGGTTTTGGGGGGGCCGAACCCCAAACAGGTCGAACCCCAAACCCCCTGGTGTTCGCATATCCCTAGTGGTGCGGCCTCTGCTCAAGAAACCATCGCTTGACGTTGACTCCCCTGACAGCTATTGACCTGTCTCCAACCTTCCCTTTTTAGGGAAGGTTATCGAATGGGTTGTGGCCCAGCAGCTGCAGGGGCATCTTGATCGTGTCGGTTTTCTTGATCCCTCTCAGTCAGGATTTTGACCGGGTCATGGCACCGAGACTGCGCTTATGGTTTTGGTGAATGATCTGCGCCGGGAACAGGGTCGTTCGACCGATTAGATCTATCGACTGCATTTGATACCGTTGACCACAAGATGTTGGTGACGTGCCTGCAAGACTTCAGGGGTGGGTGGGACTGTTCTAGAATGGTTCCACTCATTCCTGACTAGAAGAACTCAGCGAGTGGTGCTCGGGGAATATTTTTCATCATACCGGGACCTCTCGTGTGGAGTCCTGCAGGGTTCTGTTTTGTCCCCTCTCCTGTTCAACGTGTACATGCAGCCACTCAGCGAGGTGATCAGGAGGTTGGGCGTGCAGTGTCATCAATATGCTGATGACACCCAGCTATACCTCTCTTTTTCAACAGACCCAGGCTCGCCAGGCTCGGTGCTTGCCCGGTGTCTGACGGCTGTGGGGGACTGGATGAGGGCAAACCGACTGAGGCTGAATCCTGACAAGATGGAGGTGATATTGGTGGGTAAGTCGATGGAGATGGTGGCCCCAGTCATTGACTGGGTCTGTCTTCCGTTGGTTTCCCAGATTCAAAGTCTGGGGGTGCTCCTCAATGCGCAGCTCTGCCTGGATAACCAGGTGAAGGCTGTGACGAGGAGTGCTTTTCACCAACTACACCTGGTGCAACTGCTTCGGCCGTATGTCTCGGACTCTGACCTGGCCACCATCATCCATGCTTTCATCACCTCCAGGTTGGACTATTGTAACACGCTCTATGTGGGGCAACCCATTGTGACGGCTCGGATGTTGCAGCTGGTGCAGAATGCGGCGGCACGGCTTTTGGTGGGGCTGGGCCACCAGGAGCACATTATACCGGTGCTCCATCCTCTGAACTGGCTTTTCCAGGTCCGATTCAAGGTGTTGATCTTGGCCTATAAGGCCCTAAATGGCCTAGGCCCTGCATATCTGTAGGAACGCCTCACCCCCCAGGCTTTGGATCGACCCCTGCGGTCATCCGGGGACGCCTTGCTCGAGGTCCCCCGAGTCTTCCAGGGGGCCACACAGGAGAGGGCATTCTCGGTAGCCGCACTGTGGCTGTGGAACTCCCTGCCGGTGAGGCGCCGGCTGGCCCCTGACCTCCCCTCATTTTGACAAAGTAGTAAGACCTGGCTGTTCCGCCAGGGGTTTGGCGAGGGAGATGGGTGGGGGTTTGAGTGGAGTGGGCAGGGGTGGGTATTTGGTATCTCCTTTTAAAGTTGTTTTAAGTGTTTTTATATTTTATATGATGTGAGCCACCCCAAGCTGCCTGAGACAGGAGGGGCGGGATAATATATTTTAAAATAAATAAAATAAACTAGTTTTTATTTGTCCCCTTTCTAGTTCCTGGATCTAATCCCTGGATCCAGTTCCTACCCACAAGCACCGAAAGACTGAGGTCAGACTAAGGGAGCAGAGATGAGGGTATTTACACAAGGATAACAGAGATATATCCATGGCACAGTTCCATGATCTGGCCCCTCTTTTTCCTGAGTGCACCCCTAAGCACTCATGCCCCCAACTTCGATGCAGCCCTTGGAGCGAAAGTGTTTCCCTTCTCTTCATTACATTATCCGCGTGTCTACATACCTAAGCTCACATACAAATTCATGCCCAGCTGCGGGCAACCCGTCAGCCACTCCTCAAAATGTGGAGTAACTGCCTTGATTCCCACCCCCCACCCCGGCACACACATAGTAATTGTAATATGTGAGTACTCACTCTTGTACGCTTCTGACTTCTAGTCAATCCGCTGACTAGTAAAGAAATGAGATGGTCAGAGCCATGATCATGGAAGCACCACCCACATATAAAAATGAGAGACCATTTCCTAGAGCTCCCTCTTCTTCAGTGGCATGGTGCTGGTTTAGGAGGTAGAGCTGTGCCATTCCAGAGTTCATTTGACCACCCATGGTGCGTAATTTGGGGGGGGGGACAGATGCTGGGGCTCAAGCCTATCCTGAAAATCACACTCCTTGACCCCCAAATTTATTCAGAGGAGCCAGTGTAGCTGTCCAGCCAGGTTTCACTATCCAACAATCCTGTACCTAGTCTAAATTTGAAAGCCTGGGCTTAGGTACAGATTACGCTTGATGGGGGCCAGGGCTGTGGGCTGGTGCTACCACCACTAATCAACTGTTTGGTGCCATTAATCACCCCAACACTTTCAGGAGAGAAACCAAGGATGAGGCCCTGGGTGGGGTCTTGCAGAGCAGCCGTCGAGACAGGGGCTGGAAAGGTGCCAGGACTGAACCCTGACATAAATTAAGCCTCACCCTCCACATTGGGGCAAGTGAATAGGACAGTCACGGTGCCACAGCTTCACATCACCTGAGGAGTGGGCCACTCTAGGTATCATTGGTGGCATATACCCTGACTGCAGAAAGGCCTGCATATTGTCCATCCAATGGTACTGCCACTACCTGACCAGCAAATGCCCATGTGGCATTTTACATTTCCTCTGGACCTCAACCACACAGGTTACAGTTTTCTATAACTGAGTCGGTTTTCCATTTTGTGCCATTTACTGAATTATCAGTTTACTATATTACCATACATTTCCAGTCATCTATTAGTTGTTCCATAATCATTCTTGCTGCATGTGTACTATGAGGATAATAACAAAACATGGAAATTTGGAGAGAGACTAAAATGGTAACATGGTAAGTCGGAATGGTTTGTAAAATGTAAAATCAGTTACTCAATAATACCTGGTATTTCAGGTAGCTGGTGACCCATCTCAGAATGTGGACACTGATAAGGACTGTTATCCTTATCCTGTAGTTGGTTTTGTGTAGCCTGCTTGATAAGGCAGCCGACAGGCTACACAAAATTGCAGGTACAAAATTTGCTACCCACTTTGGGTCTGCACAGCCAAACTCCACATTCCGATGGGAAGTGGTGGTGGATATAGATGCTGCTGTGTAGCCAAACAGAGGCTATGCAGACATCGCTCCCATCAGGCAACATTTGCACAGCAATGCCCAAACCTGAACAATGTGCCCACAATGCACCTAGGGCCAAAATCCCAGACTCTAATGCACCTGTGATATGGAGAAGCACATCATGGGAACATAAGGGGAGACATGTGTCAGTGAGGCTACTGATATAATTGCTACAACATGAGATGAACACAGAGGGTGGTATTGGTGGGTTGAAGCTTTATGGCACAAAGGCAGCTAGGCAACCTTGCACCAAACACAAGGATAAACACAAGGGGTGGAGATGCAAAAATAAAATAGTCTGGGAACTGGTGGAAGGCTTAGGGGGGGAAACTGATATGCATCTTAACTCTGCTTTAACATTCCTTATGCATGTTGCAGGGCTGCACAGGGTGCCAATACAGCCCTGCAACATGTATAAGAAATGTTAAAAGTGGTGTTAAAGCAGAGTTACGTTTATGTCTGTTTTCACCCTTAGTGGGAAAAACAAGATAGGGAAGTTGGAGAAATGGAAACAAAATTACAAAAGGGAGTGGGGGGAGAGAGACAGAGAAGAAATTGGAAGTACAAAACTCTGAACTAAATCTGAAAAGTAAGGACGAATCAGTTAAGACAATCATTTTACTTCTATAGCAACCCCCCCCCCACACACACACACACACCAAACGGTGCTCTGAGCATGTCACAACATCCAGACAGGAGTTACGGGAGAGTCACAGGAGAGGAAAAAGCTACAGCCTATATTGCAAGGTGAAAGATGGGCAAGGAGTTTAGAGGCAGGGATGGAAAGGAGAACACTGATTGTTAGAGATGTTTGTTATAAAGGAAGCATTCCAGGATTTGGCCAACTTGGCTGGGAGATAAGGTGAGGAGGAGAGGGAGAACCAGGATTTCCTTTTGGGAGGGAGGTCCTTCTCTATTATGGAGCAGGAGTTCTGGCCCTTGGCTCTCGCTGCTCAGGAAATGCTTTAAAAAGAGATGTTGTGAATTCCATTAGGGAGGACCCGGGAGCGGAACAGGGACTCCTGCTATTTACCTGCTCATGATCCTCGTCACTGAAGAGATTCATCTCCACACACTTGTCGGCGACAGCCAAGGCCCTCATCTCGTCCACCAGGCGGCCTAAGGACAGCTCCACCAAGCTCAGAGCGGCGTCGTTGTCAGCCTCGATGGAGGGGGAGGGCAGCTCACTGGGGTTCACGTAGCAGGCGGCCAGGTTGCAGCCCCCTTCCCTCAGCGCATCGCAGAACTCCTGGCGCCAGCCCAGCTGGTGCGGACCGCGCTCCACTGCTTGCAAAAGAAGCTCCGCCGCCAAGACATCCCCTTCCCGGGCAGCCACAGTCCGGATCCGATCTTTCTCCTCCCGGCTCAGGGAGGGCAGTCTGTCCAGTACCGGGTGCACCCGGATATTTTGTTTGAGTCTGGGTCTGAAGCAGGCGATGAGATAGAGGAAGGCCGTGTCGGGGGAGGTGGTTGCGGTCATCTCCCTCTGTGTCAGGGGCCAAATGCGAGGGGTCCCTGCACTATAAGTCCTACCCGCACGGAGATCGCTGCTACCTCTCTCGCGGGTCCCTGAGCTTTTCTCCCCGAGCGCCGTCCCCTGGGTGGGTAGCGAGTCTCAGCGGCCCGGACGGACTGCCTTGCACTGGAGTTACCGCTGGCAAAGACGGTCCCTACGCGCCTTCTGCACCCGGGGAAGGCAGGCAGGCAGGCAGGATACTTGCGCTTGCTTCTTCGGGGCTCGGAACTCCCTGGATGCAGAATTTTTGGCAAATTCTGAACTTCTCTGCAGAGAGCACCACAAACTGGGCAGGCGGCTCCGAGGGGCGCTTTTAAACACTTCCCGTCTGCACTTTTAGTTTCGATTCCTGCCGGCTGTGTTTGGGTTTCGAAACGTAAAAGCACAGAGCCAGCCTCCTGCAGCCTGTGCAGAGTCACGCTTCCACAGTAGCGCCGATGGAAATGGAATGCCTATACAGAGAAATGTAAGCACCAGGAATGCCTATTAATAATGGGGATGGGGTGGAATTACAATAGACTTCAGTGGGCCTTTGGAGAAATGTAGATGTTGAAGGCAAGGGAACAGAAGATGTACTATTAGGCGAAAGGATTAAGCCAGTAGCATTAAATGGGATCAAGGGAGAATGCCGTTGGGAAGAAATGGGAATAAAACTTCAGTAGGCAGAATGGCAAATAGGGGTGAAAACAGACATGACGCTAACCACCCTTTAACCACCCTTGGTGGTTATTTATACATGTTGCAGGGCTGTATTAGTGCCCTATGCAGCCCTGAAACATGCATAAATGACCACCAAGGGTGGTTAAAGGGTGGTTAGCATCATGTCTGTTTTCACCCATAGTTGCAGCATGGAGCCCATGGAATGGCAAAAAGTGCTATGGGAAGCCTGTGTAGTGACAAATAAGGTACTATGGAGAGCAAGCACACTACTCAACTCCTGGACTCTGAAATGAGAGACAGGCAAAATGTGGGACATAATTAGCATAAAATTTGTACTTAACATTATTTTTATTTTTTATTTATCTCCCATCCTATCCCCAAAGGCTCAGGGTGGGCTAACAACAACAAAACTTCAACATATTGAAATAACATCAACCCCCCAGCTCTCACCTGGGGGGGGGGGTGTCTCCTCCATATTCATAACCCTCCCTCCGACCCCATGACTTTCCCCACACTATAGTTAAATAACCCAAAATATAAACATAATCTTAAATTCCCACCCCATCACTTACAGTTAAACAAATATTCCCACCCCACCCACTCCTCTCACTTGGAGGACTCCTCTCAGCGAATGTCCCCACCTTATCTGTAACCCTCTCAGAGAGGGGCTATGGCCATCTCCCAAATCCCTCCCTCCCAACCATTCCCCAAATAAAAATTATAATTTTAAACAATAAACACTATTTAAACAAACCCCTTATCAAAAGAGAGAGCTGCTACTGTTTCTCAGGGGGGGGGGGAAATGTGGTGCTCTAAAACCTCTACTAGCGCCCTCAGGTGTTTGTTAAAAGGCAGAAGGAGATTAATGGAGGAAATATTGACCCAGGTGATTCACAATCCAGCTCTCTTCACTCCTGCAAATTAAAAATCTCTCATTCCCAAACTTTGCTATTTGTCTGAGCTGGGCGGTGCAGGGGAACCCTGGTTCTAGTCTCACCTTAGCCAGAACTTCACTGGGTGACCTTGGGCCAGTCACAGTATTCTCTCAGCCTAACCTACCTCACAGGGTTGTTGTGAGGATTAAAAGTTGTGTTAAATTACTGTATGTAAAGTGCTCCGAGTTCTATGGCAGGGGGGCACTATATAAAAATAAAGATTATTTATTATTATAAAGCAATCCTAAACAATTAAAGTAATCTCACATACTAGCTAAGCTATACATGTCTTTTCGGTTTTAATTTTCAAGCTCTCTCACAGCACTGCCCCCTAACTATGTGACAATGTATCAAACCCCCCCCCCCCCCCATTCAATGCTACTGTGCACACACCTACATCTCTGTCATACAGCTCTTCTCACATTCCACACTTCTCTTGGGTGGGTTCTTGGGCAGATGAAACCCTGTGTGGATTTTCTCTGTATTCTAGTAAAAAGCAATAGCTCATTTCCTAAGACTGGAGCTGAGCTGATTTTAAAAAAAATGTTACTCTAGTCCACAATAGCTCGCACCTGGTGGGCATCCACCTGCCCATTTGTTAGTTGGTCACCAGATGTTTGCACCCACTGCCCACTCGCTGGACCCGCAGCCCCTACTCACAGCAGAGTCTGGGAGCATGCTGACTCCACCATGCAGGCAAATGCTGGCTAATCCGAGCGAATGCGTGCCCACGTGTCTATCCCATCAGTTAGGTTGTGTGCAGCCGTGTGTACATACAGAACCATAGAGTTGCAGATAAAAGCCTAGAGTGTCAGAGGAGCGACTGCTTCTTGAGGGGTGGAGCTCAACAGGGAAGAACACCTGCACATCTGAGAGGTTTGTTGTGCTAAAACTGTGAGTGGAGGCTGAATGGACCAAAGTCAAACATGGACTAGTGAGCTATTGTCTTATTTGTAAATAATTTGTAATACAAATAAGATGTCTTATTTGTAAAATAAGGCCGTGGCGGAGTGGATGTGGCTGAGCAGACTGAAACTCAACCCCGATAAGACGGAGGTGATGTTGGTGGGGAGAGCAAAGGGGGGGGTGGCCCCCCTGGTTGGGGGGGGTTCGCCCTCCTATAGCTCAGCAGGTTCGGAGTCTGGGGGTGATACTGGATGCGGACCTCCGCCTGGAGCGGCAGGTGGAGGCAGTCGCTAAGGCTGCCTTCCGCCAACTGTATCTGGTGCGTAGGCTGCGTCCGTATGTCTCCGGCCCCGACCTGGCCTCCCTCATCCATGCCTTCGTCACCTCGAGGCTCGACTACTGTAACGCGCTCTACGCGGGGCTTCCCTTGTTCTTGGTTCGGAGGCTGCAGCTAGTGCAGAATGCGGCGGCTCATCTCCTTATGGGGGCGGGCC